>CABFVX010000825.1:44032-85703 GCA_902151425.1 Timema shepardi
GGAGATTACGTTGGGTCCATTATAAGATAGGGTGAATTAAAAAAGTGCGTGAATTTAGCATAGCACCACTAACACTGAACTCATATTTGATAGGGGTTGTGTGTATATAAATATATATGTAACCTACATTATATATATATATATATATATATATAGGAAAGTTGAAAGAAGCAAAGCAAAGAACATTTTTCGAACCCATCCTTAGAAAAACAATATTTATTAACCAATAAGATTCATATTTCATCAAAATAATAATAATAATAATAATAGCCTAATATTTATTGGTCTATTTTAAATAATAATAATATAATACAATTTATTCAAGCAACGCATCTTAGTACCCGTTCGGGCTATACGCTTATGTAAGGGGTTACTAACTATGCTAATGGTCTTATGGATCAGGAAAGCTATATTTAGAGGAAGTTTACCCTGATTTGCGTGGAGGAAGGGTGGAAAACCGTTCTGTAAAAAAAAACACTCAGTACATCCGACCGAAATTCAAACCTAGATCTTCCCATCATCGACAGTCTAGTCTACTGCGAGAGCAGCAAGAAGAGTACGTGGCCACCAAAGCGGATGGTATTAGAGGATATTAAGCAATGCAAATAAAGGATTAAATAATCAAGCTTTTCAATCTTGGAATCATGATTAAATCATTGCACATTGTTTCCTAAAACCATACTTCCTTTACGCCCTTCCCCGGTAAGAGATGTAGCCATATCCCCCTACCCTCTTAGTTCAGGTTCCTATTCTTATCACTCATTTTAAGGCTTGGTCTGGTCACGTTTGTTTAGTAATAATTATATTTACCATAAAAATAAACAAACTGTAGAGTTTTAATAAGCCTCTACAAAAGTCAAACAAACTATATTTTTGTAGCACAATGGCTTGGCTACAAGTAAAAGTAAAAACCACATAAAGAGATTTTCCAGTTCACTTAAAACTGAGTTCAGCTTAGTCTTTAAACTTGATTATATATAACAACAGTAATTAACATAAAATAACAAGTAGCTTAAAATAAAGAGTACTTTTGTTTAAGCACTATCATTCTATTAACGACATCACTTATTTTTTGTTTTGTTTTTAATTTCGGAAAATGGCTTTCAACTTGATGAGGTCGTGATATTTACGCCCACTTGAAGAGGGTTCCAATTTACAAAAAGGTCACGAGGTCTAAACCCGATTCGCCAGCCATGTTATTATCTTGGTGACACAGTGCGTGGTTCAAACAAGATTATCTGAATATATTGGTATTATGGAGACAAAAGGATATGTTCGAATCCCATTAAGGACAAAACTTCTTATTCCTAACGTCATGCGAAAGCTTGTTTGTTTCGAGTAAATTTGCAGTTCAATCTAAATGTTGTCCAATGGGATTTTTTTAATGTTTTGCTTCACTTATCGTCCAGGTCATGGTCTTCTTTAGCGGGTTGGAGATACAAGGGGGTTACTCCCCCACCCAAAAAAAAAATCTTCTTAAAAGAGCTACTTTCAATACTGCAAAAGAAACGGTTAATTATTGTTCTATTCATAATGTTGATAATCTACGTTTGGAGCAATGTATAAACCTTTTTTTAATTTATAAAACTACTTAATTTCGTTATTGTATCATCCGTGTTATTAATTTGTTACGAAAATTTTTTTATTTTATAACTTAAAGTGAGAATGGGTTCGTTCTGCCCCTTCCCACTTTCCCTCCCAAACCTACAATAATATTTTCTAGCACTGAGTCTTACTACCCGTTCTACGTTTATGTACAAACTACACTATTGGTTTTAGGAATAAGGAAGGTTATATTTATAGTAAGTGTACCCACATTTGCGTAGAGGTAAAGTAGAAAACTATTTTAGGAAAAACACCCTTAGTACACACGATCAAGATATGAACCTTGATCTCCCAATCATCGACAGTTTATTCTACTTTGAAATTATCACGTTAGACCCCACAGCTATTGAAGACGCCCAGTAATTAATAGGTATACTAATAGGGGTGGGTATGATCAACTACACCAGAATGTGTTTTGAGAGATATTGAGCAAGCCTTTAGGTAAAAGTACTCCAAGATAATATAGTAGAGACGAGGAAGCTGAAATTTTAAAGGAAATGTTGGCAGGTCTACCCGTGGAGAGAGTGGGAAATCATAAAGGAAAACCCACCCATACTACACCTGTTCGGGATTCAAATCCTGATATCCCCCTCACCTGGAGCCCAGTCTAACACGATAATGACAGCCTAAACTTATTAGACCACTCCATAGAATTCCTGTGATAGGAAAATCGATGTTCAAATCCCGGCCGAATATACTGAGATTAAAAAAAACAAATAGTTCCTTATTCTTCCTTCCCGTCAAGGTTGGCTCTTTTCCTATAAATTAAACCTTCCTCATATCTATACAATTAGTATAAATATGAGCAACACTAGTGGCACGTGGACTAAGGCGTCAGTCTCGTCTGATATAATTTTTAGAAAATGATCAGGTCAGGCGTTTCAAATCTCGGCTGATTGTACTAGGGTAATAATTTCCAAAGGGTTTTTACCATTATTCCTACACGCTAATGTAGGTGAATTTCCTCAATAACTCTACATTATTCATCTTGCAACTGATTAATACAAATATGCAAATAGTTTCTTTTTTTAACACAATGTCTTATAACCCTTTTGGGTTACACGCCTATGTACTAATTAAGCTAAGAGTTTTAGGGATTTTTTATTTAGCACTGCATCTTACTACCCGTTCTGGCTATACGCTGATTTGTAATGTTATATTTATAGGAAGTGTACCCGCACTTGCTTAGAGGGAAAGGGGAAAATCAGTTAAAAAAACACCCTCAGTACACCCGAATGAGATTAGAATATTCATCGGCATACTGGTATTCTGCGAGAGTAGCACCTTAGACCATGCGGCCACCAAAGTAGGTTGTGATTAGTTAATATACGTATAACCCGAATGGGTAGAAAGGTGTGGTGATAAAAAAGAATTACTGGATGCATGAATGTAGCTTTTGGAACCATCAAGAAAGTTCCTTCCGATCTAAATCACAATGTAATTTGGTTATCCCTTCACTTCGCTAGACTCTGGTTTGCTATCTATCTAGGGCAGGTGCGTTGATGGCTGATGAGAGAAGATTGATTTGACTGTCCCACATCCCTCGACCTTCAGGGGCGATGACATTTTGAGTTATGGGTTCGCTTCCCCCCACCCTGATGTCGTGAGATGCCCTGCTGAAATCAGCTCTTTCTCTCTCTTTACTCACGAAGATGGTAGGGGGAAATGTTGAAATTGGGGGAGGCCAGCACCTCCCCTTTTCCCCTATAACACCTTCTTATTTTAGTATTCCAACATCAACACAGTAAGCAAATAGAACCAGCTCTCAGCTGAAGGAACAATAAAAAAATATTGCATTCGGTTGTTAAGGATTATACGTATAATTATCATGTCGAAGCTAAAAGTAGACTTGTGGTATTGAAAGAATAAGCAGGGAATTTTAACCGGATATTTAGTGGTTTAAAGTATGGAAATGTTGATGATTTTTTTTATATCGCCTTAATTTTTTTGTAACTATTCAGTAACAAGTACAAACTTAAATTATACTTGTTTTATCCTATTTCGTACATTGTATCACCAATAATATCAAAAAATATAATAATAGCGTATAGCCCGAACTAATAGTAAGACGCGGTGCAATAATAATAATAATAATAATAATAATAATTATTATTATTATTATTATTATTAAAATAATATTAAAATAATATTAATAATAATAATTATTATTATTAATATTCCAATTCAATTTCAATCTGCTTTATTATAGTGCTGGCCAACAGTTGTAAGACCTATAATAGGCCAGCACTGAAAAGTACACAAGTACCTTATAAATATATATAATTACACGAGAAAATAAGATAAACAATAATAGCTAAATAATTATATATATACTGATGAATAGTTACGAAAAAAAATGTAATTAATAATGATAAGAATAAATAAATGGTACGGAACTACGCACGGACTTTCTCGCTCTATTGTTTGAGAATGGAGATATTTACTCAAAACTCTTAATATATGTGAAACGAAATAATATACACTAGTAAACCCAAGCATAAATTGCACTATACTTAAGTAAAACTTTTTTTTTTAGTCCCAGTTTTAAATTTTATAATTTTGTTTTTAAAGAATTAATGTCCTCATTTGTATGTTTGGACCGATAAAAAATGTCAATGTCGGGTCCGCAAGGGTCAACACTTCGTATTAAAATTTCAACTTCCGGTTAAAATTTTCGACATTTTATTAGGTGTTGCAAATTTTAATACCATTGCATTGCTATTAAATTCCTCTTTTATAAATGTTGACCAATAAAAAGTGTAAATATTGACTATTGAGTCTAAAATGGATATAGATCATTGTTGTACAAACATTTCTCCTAAGAGGTTTAAGGAAAAACAACATAAACTTTTAGAGACTTATGTTTAATTTCTCTATGGCATTGGATAATTATTGCGTCAAACCATTAGTATCTCTGTACAACCAAAGCTCACAAAATTGTATTAATATATTTGGAAATATATCAGAAACTATTGGTTTTATAAAAACATATTTCAAATAAAAGTTTTTTACTTCTAATAGTACTACAATTGTACAGTGATAAGTTATTTTGTATCTCAAATAGTTGTGGAGATATAAAACATTTTTGATTCTGTAAATAACCCTAAAAGTCATTTTCATGGGAAAATTAAAAAGTCAATTTTTTATAACCTTAATCAACGCCTAGGTGCGAACTTTAATCAAAATTGTTATAGCTGATTCTGAGAACATTGAATGTTTCTCAATTATAATTTATGCATCAGACCGGAATCCTTAAAGTCATGTTGACGAAAAATTGAGGCTATCCATTTAGTTTGTAATATTGATCAAAGTTTAGAAATGAAATTTAATTAAAATAGTTCAAGCCAATTGTGATAAAATCGATTTTTTTTTCTATTTCCGCCTTTAAGGAAACTACCCTTAATTTTAGGGTTGGATATCCAATTCCAAAATTTCCTCGAGAGATTCGTATGGAAACCCTAGATAGCGAGTCTTAGCCCAATCGGTAAAATAATTTAGGCTATAGCCCGAGGTACAGACTGACATTCAGATGAACAGACAGACGGCATTGCGAAAACAAGTTTTTGGGATTTGGAGGATCGTGAAACGTCAACATTCATCAAAATATTGAGTTAGATTTTTTTTATGATCACAATACTTGCTCTACCTGTAAGGAAGCGAGAAAGTAAAAATATTGATATTGATCCCAAGTGCCAATATTTCGCATTAAAATGTCGACTTCCAGGTTTTTTTTTCGAGTAATAATATTTATGTTATGTAATAAGTAGACTACTTATTAAACTACAACAGCATGTAGATCCAACTCAAATGTATAGGAACCATTAAATATAACTTTATTTTGATATATTTTTGTATTTTATTTGAACCTTGATCACTTGTTGTAAACATTGGTTATGTTGTTTTACCAGGCCCAGGATTTTTATCAAAAAAAATATCCATAAAATGACACTAACAATTTCAAAAAATTACTTTAAATTAACAAAAAGACCCATAAAAGTTAATGCAAATTCTATGAATGCACAAGAATAAAGCAAACGCGCACTTTACAAGTGGAAACTAAAAAGTTAGTAATGCAAAACCCCAATCAAACTTGCATTCCATTAAAAATTAACATTGATTTATAATTTTTTTCGTGTGGGCATTTTTACACGTGAGCATTTTTCGTATGATCAAATGTTTGTGTGTGCATTTTTGGGTGGGCATTTTTTCGTGTGGGCATTTACATGTGAGTTTTTTTTCCTATGATTATTTATGACTGTAGGGTTTTCTCTGTGCGTAATTTTCATGTGCTCTTTTTTCCGGTCCCCACACAAGACCAATCAACAGTGGTCAGGTCATTGTAAATATTAAGGTAATCGCCACGTGCATAGTCAATATATGTAGTGGGGGTGTCATTAATTTTAGTAGCAATAGGTACATCAAGGGAAATCGATAAGAGTGGATGAGCGAAATCAATATTCACTAGTGATTGAGGTATATGATCTAAGGGGTGGTGAAAATGAGCAAAAACAAGGTCAAGGAGGATAGCGTCATTATCAGCTTCATTAAGTTCTTCTAATTCTATTATGTTATTTGAAGCAAGAAGATGAGTAGTTTTTAATTTAATGTAGAAATGCAAAATGCGAAATACTTTGAGCATGATGATAGTTCCAATCTATTTTGGGGCAGTTAAAAATCACTTAATAGTATTATTCGATAGGGTTAGTTACCATACCCACCTTCAAGAAATGTAAAGTAATTATTAAATGCTTCGACTGTTATTTGGGGAGCAAGATATATGTTCCCAATTAACCGTTTTTGGCGATCAAATGTTGGGATTTATATCCAGACACATTCCATATTAATCTCTAGATCTTATTCCCCTGGCCACACCAGAAATAGAATCAATAACAGAAATGAGAACACCACCACCCTTTGAGAGAGTAGCTCCATCATATAACCTATCGGCTATATAAGCATTATAGTTAGGGGGAAAGTAATTTTCATTAATAAACTCACTAGAGCCAAGTTTTAACCAAACAAATAATATATAATTCATTCAAACAAACATTTGTAAATAATTCTCTTGCTTTTGCACGAGGTTATGGAAGGAAATGTTGAAGAAAAGAGGAGCTTAGGAAGGATGATGATTCATATATTGTATGATTTGAATAAGGGAAGAAAATTATGGGATTTGCAGGAGGAGGTGTCTGTGGGTAGGGCTGGTCTAGGAAGATATCATCTTGTTTTAGTGTAGCACTACACTTAAGACGTACTAAGTCTGACTATGAAACTGTCCCTTACGGTGGGAGTGTGAGGAATGCGAGAAAAAGTCAGGGTTTTTCAGTTTTAATATCAATTTATTTTTATGGCCAGAATAAATCACATATTTCTCCAATAGAAAAATAGAGTTTAATTTTCTTCGCATGGGGATTTAAACAGTTGTTTAATATCTGCCATGACCATAGTGGCATTAGAAGAGAAACGTTTCAAATGAAGATAAAAAGTTTTCATCAAATTACAGGATACCCTTGACAGATATTCAACAACTGTTGATATTACCATGTTAAGAAAATTAAACTCTATGTTTCTACTGGAGGAATACTTTATCGATTTAAACTAAAGAAAGGTTTTGATAATAAAACTGCAAAAATACTGCCCTTAACTTGCCTTCCCTACAATCCCACGATTAATTCCGAGGACAGCAGTCGAGAATGGAAGGTCGTGGAAAGTTTTTAAACAGGACAATGTTCTGATGATGGCGCCTGTCATCTGTCGATGAAAAAGAGAGTCAAATTGGGGGAGGAGGGAGGGGAACGTGATGGATCTGTTCTTCTAGGTTCGTAGGGTTAGCTTAGTGATAAGGGGGTAGGGGGAGGGGACTTTCGGTGACATGAATAAACAGAAGGTCTTATTGAAATATTACCTTCAGCTAAGGTGACAGATCACTGACAGGCAATTTGAGTCAGAAGTGAGATTGACAAGACCTCTGCTTGACATGGTAGAGAAATCACTTTATTTCAATAGAGAATCTTTTTCTATCAGAATTTTTTAATCATGTACATTTAAATCAAACGTTATGAATGAAATATTATTTAAATTGAAAAATGGCACCTCGACATGGGAATTGAACCCGCAACCTTTGGCTTAGTACTCCAGGATATGCTCTTAAGATGGGATGTAATAGGACTGGGTACGTACACCTTAGCTCAGTCATCAGCGTGTCAGTCTACTGATTTAGGGGGCCCGGGCTAGATTCCTTACATGGCTGAAAAACCTTTAATTTGTGAAATGTGGGTTTCCCCTCTTACATCTATGAATTAACGACTGGGGTCTGGGTGTTGTGCATTTTGTGTTTGTAAGTTGTATGCTGGTATAATCAATCCATTTAGAAAGTGCAAGTAAATACCTCAAATAAATGAAATTTAAAAAATATATATTGACTTATAGATTCTAAACTATTGATATCAAGATATATCTATAAAAAAAGAGTTTTATATTTAATACTAATAAATATTTACAATGATAAGTTATCGCATATCTCAAATAGTTGCAGAGATATGATCAAAATTGGAAGTTTCAGCATAGTTGTATTACCCTTAAAGTCATTTTTATGTAAAAATGAAAACTGTCATTTTGTTTGTAATGTTAAACACTGACTAGATACAAGATTTAATCAATATGGTTAGAGTATATTTTGAAAAAATCGATAGTTTCTTCTTCTTTTTTTCTTTAGTAAAGTACCCATAATTTTAGGGCTAGTTATATAATTCTAAAAACCTCTTTGGGGAACTTTAATAATACCCTAAATACCAAGTCTTATCCCAATCGGTAAAATAGTTTCAGCTCTAGTCGGAAATTTAGACAAACAAACGTCAACCCAAAAACAGCCTTTTCTGTTTCAGGTGGTTTCATGTCGACAGTTGTAAAAATTTTGAGTTATATTTTTTTTTTTGACGATCACAATACTT
The DNA here is from genome assembly GCA_902151425.1 of Timema shepardi. NCBI lineage: Eukaryota > Metazoa > Arthropoda > Insecta > Phasmatodea > Timematidae > Timema > Timema shepardi. Next base: position 52,588 of record CABFVX010000825.1, read on the forward strand.
CCTTCGAGGGATCGAGAGAATGTAAATGTGTAAGAGAATGGGATCTAAATCAGTATTTTTGCAGTATTACATAAAACAGTTTTGGGGCCGAAATATATAAAAAAATTATCCAATAGATGCATTTAGTTACATTTTTTTAAAGCTAATAATTTCAACAGATGTTCAATATCTGTCATGAACAAAGTGGCATTTAATGAGAAACTTTTTAAAGGAAGGGAAAACCTTCTGGTTAAATGAAGCGATGCTCATGACAAATACTCAAGAATTGCGAAAATGTCTTTGTGTAGAAAATCAAACTAAATCCCTCTGCTAACGCCATATTTTATTATTGTTGATCAAAATGTCATTATTTTGTTATAAAAACTGTGAAAATGCGGATTCGTTCTCCCTTTGATTCCAACTAGACTCGTATAAAATTATATCATACTTATTAAAATGGATGCTGCGTCCCGCCAAAATGTAGTGCACCATTTTCTCTAGGTGAATGTTGGAACATTTCGTTAAAATTAATCATGCCAATCTTATTATTATTATTATTATTATTATTATTATTATTATTATTAGCACCGCGCCTTACTACTCGTTCGGGTTATACGTACTTACGCTAATGTGTAATGGTAGGGTGATTGTGAGATGAAATGAAGGACCTACAGTTTGACGTGGAATCCGAACCACGGGCCAATCTTATTAGCTTAGATTAAAAGGAGTGATTAGTTTCCAACCCATATTAATGAACACGTTAACTAAAACATCATCAAGCTCTTCTCGCTGGTTTGTCGTAACCAATTGAAAGAGTTTTATTTTTCTAAATAGCTTTCATCTTTACTCAGACACCAAACCCTTCCTTCACCTTTGACAAGACCTCTTGTGAATATGAGGAATGCCAGGTCTCCACCGTGGTTCGGATTCCACGTTAAGCTGTAGATCCTTCATTTCATCTCACAATCACCCTACCATAGCACATTAGTGTAAGTGCGTATAACCCGAACGGGTAGTAAGACGCGGTGATAATAATAATAATAATAATTTACTCAGACTAAGATATGGGTACATTTAATCTAAATAGCCACGGCCTCATGATGTAGTGGTCAGTGCACCTGGCTATGAGCCTAAGGGTCCAGGATACGATTCCCGGCTCGTAACTTGGATAATTTTCCCGAAAGGGGAATTACCCCAACGCTCACCAGGGTTTGGTTAGTTAGGTTTAAATTAGATTGTGTTTCCACTGGTTCTACACCCTCATACTCACAGAAAGGATCTACGAGGGTCGATTCGAGGGTCCCCTGGACAACGGTACATTATTACTGGCTTATATCTCCACTACTGGACTACGGGTGATGTAACCCAGACGTGCAATTTTACTATATTAATCTAAATGATATCTTTCTCTTATCAACCTCATTATTATAACTAGATACAGATAGGCCGAACGGGTAGTAATACGTGGTTTAAAAAAAAATGTTACACAATTTTATCTATTTAATTAGTTAGGATTAATTTTTTAGTCACATTGTACTATAACACGACTCGCAATTTTTTTTTATCGCCACTTGCTACTATCTTTTCAGATTATACATATATATTATAATTATTATTCTAATTGAGTAGGGATAAGGAAGGAAGCATTTTAGAGATAATCTACCCACATGAGCGTGGAAGGAGAGCGGGAAACAATGAAGGAAAAGCCACCCTCAATAAGTCCAACCGAGATTTGAACCCCGACACTTCCATCTCCAGCAGGACAATCTAACAGGAGAGTGATGCCTTAAACCAATCAGCCACTGAAGGACTTGAAAATTAGCTTAACCTAACCCCACTTCGGTGGCCGCATGGTCTAAGGAACTACTCTGGCTGCACATTAGATTGCCGATGACGAAGAGATCGAGGTTAGAATCTCGGTCGGGTGTACTGAGCTATTTAGCTTTTTCTTGAACTATTTTCCACACTCTCTTCATGCAGATGCGAGTACATTTTCTATATTATTATTATTATTATTATTATTATTATTATTATTATTATTATTATTATTATGATCGCGTCTTACTACTACCCGTCCGGGTTATACTCACGCTAATGTGTAATGGTAGGGTGAGTGTGAGATTGTGAGATGAAATGAAGGACCTACAGTTTAACGTGGATTCCGAACCACGATGGAGGCCTGGCATACCCCACATTCACAAGTTGTGATTAATACACGTCTTGTCAGAGGTGAAGGAAGGGTTTGGTAGTCAGATAAATCTGTGCAGGGAGCGAGGATTGAACCCCGGACGCCAGCAAAGAAGTCTGACATCCTACCCCTAGACCACCAGGTCACCTTATATTTTCTATAAATGTGTATAACCCAAACGGCTAGTAAGAAGTGGTGCTTGAAAAATAATTATCCGCTCATCTTAAATGTTTCCTCTTATGCATGAAAGAGTTTGATTTAGATATGGAGGACATTATTTTGACAGTTATAATAGTTATTAAATGTTCATATCTTCATACGTCAAGCCATCTGATATGAAACTGTCATTATATATATATATATATATATATATATATTATCGTAATTAAAAATATACTAATAATATGGTAAATCTAGTGAAAAATTATGTTGTATTTTCTAAAAGTTCCTTCATAGCAGAATCCTAGCATAGCTGTAGGGCCCTATGATAACACGCATCGGTGGTCGAATGGCGTAACGCGTCACTCTCGTGTTAGACTGGATTGCCATTGACTAGGATACCGAGGTTCAAATCCTGGTCAGGTGTACTGATGATGATTTTATACTCTCGTAAATGCAGATACATTTCCTCTTAAATTATGTCTAACAGATTGGCGTGAATAATTTATGCTTTCAGACCAAACAGGCACTTAGTTGTGGAAAACTCTATATAATACACAAACTTTGGAGGGTGACCTCATCCCAATATCGTGCCTCTTTTGTGTTTTTTTTCTTTTCTTTTTCAAATAAACACAACGTTCTTATTTCAAACCTCCGCGCATGCGTGTATCTATACCAACCCTAGTTCTCGAGGTGTTCGTCACAAGCGCGCGCACACATTGCTCTACTTGACGGCGCGCTGGGGGAGTTCTAGACGCCCTCGCGTGTTCCGTGAAGATAGAGGGTTTGTTTACACGCGTCACCGGGACCACCTTATGTAGAGGGAGGTGGAACATAGCGTGTGTTGTAGAAGAGCTGATTTCAGTTTGTGTTTCGGTAGTGTCGTGTACGCCAGCTGCATTCTTCATTTCAGGTATTGTTGCCTATTTTAGCATCAATGATGAGCAATACTACACTTCTATTTTTCTTAAAAAAGAACCTTATTCTACACCTAGAAAAGTATCTAGGTCTCCTTTCACGTATTCATACGTCAAGTCATGTGATCTGCAGCTGTAACTTTTGATTGATATTACCAATAGGTACCTATAAAATAACACTAATAATATAGAAACATGTTATCAACGATGACAGAAAAAAATATGTGTAGTTTCTAAAAGTTTCTTCCGTTTACGGTTTAGCAAGAATAGATTTTTCTTTATCACAGTTTTAATTAAATTGGGCGCTAAACATCTAACATACCAGTACATTTAAAAAATGTTTTCGTTTACCACGTTACTTATTTACACGAAGAGACTGATCTAGTAGATTTTGTTTTAAATATCAACATCTACATTTTAATAATAATGTTGGCGTTTGGTTGTTTGTTGCCAAACTTGATTAGTTTTAAATAAAGACTTTTTAAAATAGTAATTTTTCTCAACATTTATTTTTATTGATCAATTAATGATATCGTATCTGATTTTCTTAAATATAATAATTTAATTGCAATAATTAGCCTAACTGAAAATTTGGCAATTAATTGTATACGTTTCTTTAGCACCACGTCTTACTACCTATTCCGGCAACACGCATATGTACTTATTACGCTAGTTAGTTAGGGATGATAAGGGTTGAATTTAGATTAAATGTACCTACATTTGCTAGGGGGTTGGGTGGGTGGGTGTGTGTGTGTGTGTGTGTGTGTGTGTGAGTGAGTGAGAGAGAGAGGAGAGAACCGTTTTAGAAAACCACCCCGGTACACCCAACAGGGACTTGAACCCCGATCTTACTGTCATCGCCAGTCTAGTCTAACTCAAAATTGACACCTTTGACACCTTTGACCATGTGATCACCGAAGCAGATGATTTTATATTTACTATATTTTGTATAATGTAGTATATTGTTTTATTCTACTGATTGTCTTTTTTTTTAGAAATGACTAGCACAAAATTATAGTCGAGGTCACATGCATAAATTCCATTAAATTTAAATATAAAAATACATTTAATGTAAATAAACTCGTGGTGGTATGGGGTACGTACATAAACAATATATAAATGTGTATGTGTAGCTACATTAACTTTTTGACAGTGAACTTACAAGGTAATAAATTAAAGCAATAAATGACTACGATATAATAAATGGTGCAATTAATCTTAATAATCTCTCGTTGTTTCAGGAATTTCTCGAGAGGGTGTTCAGATTGTTTGACCTTGACCGAGATAACGTGCTAGTCCAGGAGGATTGGGTCGAGTTCCTCAAGGAGCGGTTAACGTGAGTACCTCTTAAATTTATCATCTGATTGAAATATACTGATAGATTCATTTTATACAATGTTGACCCGTTTCGGTAAATGCATAGTCTAAGACGTAGAGTTCGATCCCGGTGGAGTGTACCGAAGGACTTTTCCCTAAATGGTTTCCTATCTTTCCTTCAATCGAATGCTGACACTTCTTATAAATTAATCCTCTTCTCCGTAACACATAGCGTAATTAGTATATATGAGTATACTCTGAACAGGTAGTAAAACGCGATATAAAAAGGAATCTTTAAATTTAATGTGGTCTTTGCAGATTGGAAATTTATTGGGTTTTTGAAAAAACTATTATATATATAATTTGTATCAAATTCTCTTACACTTTATTATTATAGTTCTTCTTCGAGCACACCTTTTAAAGGTGTATTTTCCCGCAACCTACTACCCGTTATGTTATACGCATTTGTACTGATTACGCTAGTGTGTTAGAGATAGGAAAGGTTGAGTTTAGAGTTTGTGTACCCGCACTTACGTGGATGGAGAATGGACGCATCAATGCTCCACAAACTTTTTAAGCTTACGGTATTTAACAAACCTGCAATGTGGCACATTGTTTTGTTTCGGGTACCCACAGCGGCAGCAGAAAATAGATTACGTACCCAGTTCAAATAATAGTAAGGTAAATCATTAGGAACGTATAGACTAAATTTTTCTGGAGTAACCTCAACATTAGAATCTTGACATATTTAAGGTTTTCTTTTTTCTGTGCCCGCTTCTTAAAACTAAACATTTAGAATTATTTCGTTCTAATAGTAGTTTGGGTAAAACATAAAGCTTTTGATTTTGTCAGTTGTATTTAAAGTATTAGTAAGTAGACATATGTGAAACATATTTTTTTTTAGTTCGAGTCGAATCTCAAATTGAACCAAATATTATTCGCTAATTTCGAATAATCATTGAATAAATTGTTATCCTAGATAAATTTGCTAAAGTTGTGATGCTAAAAAAGTTAACCATTAAAAAAACATTATATTAGTTATGTACTCTTTAAGTTCTTCAATATGTTCATACGATAAAGAGCAGGTGACCTGGCGGTCTAGGGGTAAGGTGTCAGACTTCTGTGCTGGCGGCCGGGGTTCAATCCTCGGTCGCGGCAAAGATTTATCTGATTACCAAACCCTTCCTTCACCTCTGGCAATACATCTTGTGAATGTGAGGAATGCCAGGCCTCCACCGTGGTTCGGATTCCACGTTAAACTGTAGGTCCTTCATTTCATATCAAAATCACCCTACCATTACACATTAGCGTAAGTGCGTATAACCCGAACGGGTAGTAAGACGCGGTGCTAATAATAATAATAATAATAATAATAATAATAATAATAATAATAATGATAAAGAGCACTATCTATTGAGGTGATTATAAACCATTTAAATATGTATCTTCACTCCTCAAAGTGAACACATTTTATACGTGTTATCCACTTATGTGATTATAGGCTAGCGAAGGTTTTATAAAGGCTGTTTTTGAAGAAAAAATGAAAAAAGTGCCTCTTATTTTTAGATTAGTATGGTATTAATTAATATCAATAAGTATATACCTTAGGATAACTCACAAGAATTGTCATTAAAAATATACTAACCTATTTTAGGTACACTGTGGGATTTGCAATGGCCCAAACCCTTTCCGATGACTTTCTCTAGTTTTGTTTGATTCGAGCTATTGAATCGAATGATATTAAATTCGAATCATTATCGATTCTTCGCAGACTCCCTATTAGTAATAAATGCGGAAGACGCACGGCTGCTACTCGTACCGACTTCATTCGTGTTCTTATTGAACAGAGATGCGCGGGTCGGGCTGCGACCACATGGAACACAGCGCCTCCGCGATTCAGTATGTGGAACACCGAAGCGGTTCTTGAACCTAATTATTTAAGTTAATAATATTGTTATACAATACTCAGCTTTGAATTAATCTCGATTTCAGATTGAATTAGTGCTTTTAAATGCACAGTGATATTTGTCTTGTATAAAGCTGACTCTTGTTGAGATGGCGGATAAAGAAGAACCAAAATTCCATTGTAATCAGATTTATTTGCCTATCCTTCGCAAATATCAGAAAAAATATACCTGTTTCTGGCTATAAGTAATGTAAATAACTAGTAGGTCCCACCTCCCCCTTAAATTATCAAATATAAACCTAACATTTTCTATGAAGACGTTGAAAACATAATTGAGATGTTGGACAGTGAAATAGTATAGTATTTATATTTTAACCACGCTATCATGATGGTTGGTTTAACATACCTGAAATTATCGTTGACAAACCTGATGACTTAATAATAAGGAACAAGCTGTTCATAAAGCTATCAACTTTTCAAAACTTGTTGTGTTTGAACAATTTCGATCACACGCATTGACCTGTCAGTTAAAAAAATGTTTTATTTACATTTCTCACAGGTGTGCATCACATTTGTTTATTGATAGTTTTTTATGACTTGAGGATGCTTTTTTATTTTCCTATAAATACAGTTTTGTGATCGCGAACAATTTTTATCTCCAGATTATGATGAATCTTTTCGTTTTATGTGGTCCCCTAACTCAAAATTATAGGATTTGTAAATTCTGTCTCCCCCTGGAGCTAAAGCCGAAACTGTTTGATGTATTTTGTTCATACTTGATATGTAGATGTTATATGGCCATATCACAGCCCTTTTATTTCTTCTGATTCTCAAATTAAGGCTGGTTTAATAATGAATAGTTTTTTAAAGTTTTTTTTAATTGCTGGTATAATTATTTAGTTTCAAATGTATTTATAAAGTGTGTTTATTACTATAAGAATTTTTTAAATTTTGTTCCAAGTTTTAATTCACTATGTGATAAATTTTATACGATTTTGTCGAAGCCTACTATTTATTCTAATTATTAATTTAATATATTTATAATTTTAAGTTATGTGTTCAGTGACAAAAATAAGTTTTAATAAACTTTCACTTTGCTATTTTACTAAGTGTTTTAAAATATAGCTTAGTTGAAATTTGATTGAAAATAGCATACCGTAATACTTAATTACTAATGTTTGATGGCGTTATCGGATTAAATCACCCTTTTCAAAGGAATTCCACTTGTTTGTGTAGAATCCAGTAGCTGTCATTGTGTCGCTAGGGTAAATATAATGAGTTTAAACTGTGTCTATGAATTGTTCTCATCTCTAAGTAGAACATTAACCGGCCCCGTGGTGTAGTGGTCAGTGCATCTGGCTACGAGTTTAGGGGTCCTGGGTTAGATTCCCGGCTGGTACACTGGGTATTTTCCCCTTTAGATCAATAATCCCAATGTTCACCAGTTTTTGTTAACTAGGCTTAAATTGGGTTAAGATTTACACAGACTCCACAACATCATAATAACTATCGGTAGTAAGACGCGGTGCTGCTAATAATAATAATAATAATAATAATAATAATAATAACTATAATCACATCATCTCATTGCGCGTACGACGTGAAGACAACCTCCTATGATGTACCATGGTCAACGCTCTGTGCTGACAGTGGCTAATAGTCTACACATAAGGTGACCGAATCTGGACGTCAAAGTCCCTTCCAGTCAAATGTGCCATACGATAAAAAAAAATTATTATTAGCACCGTATATTACTACCCATTAGTGTTACACGCACTTACGCTAATGTGTAATGGTAGGGTGATTTTGAGATGAAATGGCGGACCTACAGTTTAACGTGGAATCCGAACCACGGTAGAGGCCTGGCATTCCACACATTAACAAGTTGTGATTAATACACGTCTTGTCAGAGGAGAAGAAAAAGAATATTCATTGGTCATGTATAAATGGAAACATATTCACATGTGAGGTTTATTGAGCAGAGATTATGTGTAAGTAGTCAAATGGGGGATCTAGTGTGAGAGTATGCCTGTCTTGTCACATAAAAGCTCAAATAAATAGTGTACATTCACATGTGAGCCTGTGGACACATGGTCTAAGACATGAGGTTAGCAATAAACTGGATGTTGCTGATGATGGTTATGTATAGATACAAATATTAACCGTGTACACACGGGTGGTTTTCTAAATATAAGCGTTCAATGTTTTCCTCATTATCTTTACATGCTGATGCACTTACTGTGGAATTAACCTTATCCTAGCTAACCATGTGTTTAGGCCATTTAAATTATTGTTGTTAAAAGTATTAATAGGTAAAGCTCATTCATAATTTATTATAATATTTGTTGAAACATATTTAATTTATATAGTACAATATTTAATATTTTTAATTAAAATTTAAAACTATACTTTATTGTTATAATTTCTCCTGTGTTTTATATTATTTTCAATTTATCCTTGATTTTTAAAACATATTAACAAATTATGATATTTTTAGAACAAGTTTCTATTTTTTGTTTGTTTTAGAACAAGTTTTCAAACTATACTTTTAAAAACAGTTTTCTAAATTATTATTATTTAGAACAAGTTTACCAATTTATTGTTGGTTTCTAATTCTAAATAGGTTTCTAACCATACATGTGTAAAAAATAAGTTTCAATACTATAGTTTTTATTAAATAGGTTTCAAAATTATACTCTTAAAAAGTGTTTAAACATAGTACTCGTATTTATTATATATATATAAAGCTTCTATATTATAATTTATTTTTCAAACTAGATTAATTAAACATGCTGTTAGAAACCAGATCTGAACAGTTAATACTCAGGTCGATGAGACGTGTAAATATCGAGAAGAAACCTTTACATCTCGCATCAATATTTGTGTCCATTCTTGAAGGTTTTAATTTGGGTTGAATTATTACCAGAGGCGAATTTTTCGTTATTTTTTTTATTATTAAAAGGTATTTTAATTACCTGTAGCATCAAAGTGAACAGTCACGGATACGCACTAAATTAACTTGAAAACAAGACAGTCACGATTATCTCAGGTAAACGTATGAAGAAGAAAGCGGCAGTTGTATGAACTATTTTTTTTGCTTGGGATTTTTCTCCTGAAACAATTTATCTGGATGAGAAACGTCAGTCGTTCCATAATTGCCTTGCACCTAAAGGCTAACTATAGCTCATCTACAACGGGAATGTAGGTAAATGATATTTAGCAGAAGGTTCTTTACTGCAAAGATCGGATGAAAGTATTAATATAATAGTTTTATAACAATTTTTATTAATAATATAGTATTACCCGCTTCAGTGGCCGCATAGTCTAACGTGCTACTCTTGTCTTGGACAAGATTGCCGATGACAGAAAGATAAAGGTTTGAATCTCAGTCAGATGTACTAAGGCTGGTGTTTACAATTTTTTTCCTCACACTCCCTCCACACAAATGCGGGTACACTTCAAACAAAACCTTTCTAATCCCTAAAACCATAATCGTAATTAGTATATAAGCGTAAAATCTGAAAGGGTGTATACAACTTTCAAAAAAACCTTGTGTAATAATAACTTCCAGGAATTTGGCTGGCATAGCGAATTGACAGAAAGGTGTAGTTACACTAGTCTGAAGAACTCCACTCCAGTTCTAGCATTTCACCAGTGAAAACTTCACTATCACTAGAATTTGAACTTTCTTCGTTAAAAATTACGAATCTTTCAATAAGATCAGCGTGATTAGGTGGCAGATGTAAAATATCATGACCTTGAGGGATCTTTTATTATCTCATCAATTTTGTATTTCCTCTCACAAGGAGCTCTTTTGACAAGTTCAGTTAATTCTGGTTTTCTAATTTTTTCAATTAATGATATGCTGTTCTTTCTTGGCCACATTTAAATGTCGACTTTTAAAGAAGCACTTGTTGGTTTCTTGTTTACCCGCACACAATGATAACTAGCATTGTCCGTTACTATCACACTTCTGGAGGGAACACTAGGTAACAACTTCTCACAGGTCCACTTACTGAAATTAATGTAGTTCATGTCATCGTGGTAGTCTCATGTTTTTTGTTTTGATTTGAAGATGAGAAGGGAATTAGGAACAAAAACCTTTCCCCTCCAGCATTCACAATGATAAGTCGATTTCCTTTTCCAATAGTTGTCGTAACACTTTGTTCTAATTTGAACTGCCAGAATATTTTTACATTATTACACGTATTAATATACGTTTCATCAACATATATAATGTTCCTTTCACTACTCCTAGATTCACGAATTTCACGTCAGTCCGCTATTTTAAGGGACTCGATCAAAAGTTTTATTTTTGATTGGCGTTTTACCCTATTAAACCCTAAGCTCTTGATTGTTTTTCGTAAATACTCTGTTTCAATCTATAATATCATCACTTTTAAGAGCCGTTTGCAATTTCTTAAGGGTCGGCACTATTTTTGTCAAGACATAAAATTCGTGGACTTTCCTAAGCAATGATTCTTTGTGAAATCCTATATAAATATTATCTTACTACGCTCCTTACACTTTCCTTTCGGAATAGAAAAGGTCAGGAGTTCTTTAGAAACCAGATAACATTTATCTTTGCTCAAAATAACTTTTACATTACTTGTGGCTTCACTTGTACATTCAACTACATTGTATTTTAAATTAAACTGTTTTTTCAAGTGGTCAGCCACGTTGTATACTATTTCCCTAGCCTCTCCTTTCAAAAGACGTCCAGAAACACTTATGGAAGATGCTGCTGCCATTATATAGGTTATTGTTATCTCTACTATATTATCTACACTATCTAAGTACACAGGAACTATAATGATAAAATACCGTATACCCACAAGTTGTTTAAAGTTTCGACAAAATCACACTTAGAATTCACAATATGTAACCTATTATTTGTCTAGCTAGTGTGGCACGTGCTTCCAGACAGCCGATGTGAAACATGCGAGCACTGATAGCACACTCACCCTGCGTAGTGGGTTTGCGCAGGTTGGTCTCTATCTGAGGCCGCTATAGTGAAACGTGGTACAAAAAATATATAGGTATAGCATTAGTAAGAAAAAAAATCCTAATATAGTGGACATTAAAGAATCTTCCGGTAGCTGTCACCTACACTCCTACCGTATATGAGCTATAGTTGATTACGTGGGGGTAACTAAAGCCCTCGGCGGTGGTTGAGGATCTGCGCAGGCGTAATGAAACGTGAACATTGCTTCACGACTGTTTCGTAAATCCGTTGGAATTCCTATAGCAGGTGTCAAGGGTATTTGATTAAGAGCGTTCATCATATTCCAATCAACTCTGTGATACAGTCGGCTAGAAATAGTAGTTTACACCAACACTATTGCACGTAGATAATTTCTGACTAAACATTAATGGCGATAAACATTTAATAAAAGTTCCTAATCCTGATCATTTTCGAAATATTAAATGATGTTTGGATAAAAACTGCATTGAAAAGTCCGTTTTTTTTTACTATTTTAGAATGTCTTAGCAGAAAATATAATCACTGTGCACAAATCTTCATTCTGTCATAATAGACAAATACTGTAGTTATTAATTAGAAACTTTGTCCCCCATCGTCACCGCAGAAAATGTTGAGTAATCTTTCAAATATGAATGTATTGCACACATTTCTGACATATCGTAGGTGTTTTCTTTTCCCCTTTACTCCCAGACCTCGTGTGAGCCGGGAGATGAGTTGGGCCTGTTATGATGCACTTGTAAGGAACGCGAGAAAATGTTTAGTAGTTTTTTTTGTCAAAATAAATAAAATATTGCTCCAGTAAAAACATAGTTTAATTTTCTTCATATGTTGATTTCAACATTATTTTTTGAATATGTCAAATGTGTCCTGGAATTTAAAGACTACTTTTTCTTTTAATTTAAAAAGTTTTCTCTTCTAAAACACCCATGATCATGCCAGGGATATTGATCAATTGTTGATATTATGAAGTGAAGAAAACTCAACTCTATGTTTCTACTGAAGCAATATTTTATTTATTTTGGCCAAAACAACTTTAGCTACAAAAGTTTCACAAGCATTGAGCTTTTCTTGCACTCTCTACATCAACACCTTAACAACCTGGCCTTACCTGTAACGTAGCAGGTCAAGTTAGGGCTTCCCATGTTGATGTGTTTACGTTCTGTTTAGAGAATTTTAAGATATTGCATTCAAACAAAACCCATAAATTCTTATATAAGGGCGGCATTTAACTTTCTAATTTCTAAGGCCATAGAGTGAGTGTGTTAGGGTGAGTAAGTAAAATAGCTTGCCAAGATGCGAAATTAACTCATTTTAAAAGATATTTCACGTGAAATGTCGCAGTTATGAGAGAATATCGTTAGAAACCAAGATTTAACCTTCTTCAAACAAAAAGTTATATTTAACAGGATCACAACGGAACATTCTAAGATAATTGAGGTGGGTTTGTTTTGATCCCTTAAACCAAATAAATAAAACAGTTTCTTCAAGTATGTGAAGACCTTAATATGTGGCTTGCATTGATGGAGTTATATAAAAATGAATTGGGCCAGTCAGCCAATCATTTAAAGGAGAATTGTCACATTTATAAATTATGAATGTCATCAAAGAAGTTCTAGGACTTTCACTTTTCCTAACATAAAAAAAACTCAAACTTTTGTGCTCATCCGTCTTAGTGGGAGGACTTACCGTTGTGAAAATAGGTGTTGTGTAACATTGTACTTAATTAACTCTGTTGAAGGTGACATCAATAAGATCTTTGCTGTATTGCCTCGCTGACGTTGGTTTTTGTGTGTGTGTGTGTGTGTGTGTATGGTCACCAGCTTTCATTTCAGTTGGGCAACGGCCGTTGTGGGTGTAGCTGAGACTCTTGAACATCTCATTGAGGTCGTGATATTTCATTGTGTTGACACGTTTAAAAAGACGATGCTACTTATGAATAACGAGCTACTAAATCAAACGTCTCTCTCAAGTAGTATTTTTGTTGGTCAATTATTATTTTATTGACACCACGTATCACTCACTACCCGTTCGGTTTATACACGCATGTTATAAATTAAACTAATTGTGTCAGGGATGAGGGAAGTTGAATTTAGTGTACCCACATTTGCGTAGAATGAGAGTGGAAAACAATTTGAGGGAAAACCCTTCAGTAGGCTACACCCATCCGGAATTTGAACCCCAATATTTCCGTCATCACTAATCCGGTAGATTGCGAGAGTGACTCATTTAGACATAGGTTCCCAACTTGAGGGCCACGAAGTATCAAACCAGATTTAGGGGAGCGTCAATAATTCAGACTAATTGGGGATCGACCCAGTCCGAATTATTAATTTGCCCGGATTTTCAAAAATACAATACCTATACAAACAAAAAGAAACTACAATAGACGGGATACTTATGAAAACTTAGGGTTAAGGTAGAAACATTTTTCATCTTATTTAAACAAAGATCCTGCGTAGTAACACAAGTTGGGTAGTAGAGCACTTGGGCAAACTTTCCAGTCAAACTTTATTGAAATCTCGAATATTGATACTACTGTGGCTACTGCGGTACGACGTCTGTTTCAATCTGTTTCATCTACCTAAGTTAGGTGTTATCAGTGAGGTGAAACGGTCTTTTAAGAGATGTCTTTCTCTCTCTAAAGTTTTCACTCTTATCTGAATATTTTATTTATTCTGAATACAATTTAATAATAGCTCGCGCCACTTTAAATTAAATTAAACAGTGAATACAATGTATTCACTGTTTAATCATTAACCTTATCATACCTTATATATTTTTATAAATAGGCCAAATCTCTGGATTAAAATATTATAATCTTATTAAATGTTAATTTTAACTATAAAAATTATCTTTTAGATAAAACCCACTTCGGTGGTTGAAATGTAAAACGCGTCACACTAGTGTCAAACTGGAACGCCGTTGGCGGAGGAGATTGGGGTTCGAATTTCGGTGGAATGTACTAAAGTGTTTTCCTCCCCCCAAATGGTCTCCCATTCTCTCTCCACCGAAATGCTGGTATGCTATACCTTACTAATATATATTTCAATAGAGAAATTACCCGCCTCGGTGGCGTAGTTGGCTAACGCGCTTGTCGTGTTGAGCTCGACTGCTGAGGACGGGGAGATCGAGGTTCGAAAATTCCTAATCCATTAGAGTAATTAGTACTTAAAGCGTATAACCCGAACTGGTAGTAAGACGCGGTGCTAAATATTATTATTATTAATAGAGAAATTAATAAACATGCGAGTAGCTTACACGGGTAGCGAGACAAGAGTAAAATAATATAGTAAAAATTTCGAGATAAAAATTTAGCTAATATTTTTACTTAATGTATTAACTCGAAACTGACATCACTGTGTACACTCAATATACCCTAAAAGGTAACAACAGTCCAACATTGATGGGCCACGTTGTGACCCTACCAGGTAAATTTGCTACCATGGTGGAATAGTATTAATGACAGTTACGGATCACATGACTTGATGTATGGATGTATTAAAATTGTTCTAGTAACTTTAGTAACTAATTTCTACTGCTCTTCCTACCAAAATCATACTATACCAGGTAAATTTGCTACCTTACAGAGTAGACACATGAAGGGTGTATATTATATGCTTGCATGTTCGATTTGGGAGGTAAGTTTTCAATCAACAACCGAATACACTAGGTTTGTTGTATTGCACATTATCATTTTTCATCATGACTACAGGCTAATTCATGTGTATATCTTTTAAATGTTCCCTCCTCACCTAGTTTTCTAAAATGTAGACTGTGCTTCCAGAAACTAATAATGGTAATTGAGTTTTCTAAGCGGGTACTGAATCGAAGGAGAGTTACTTTCTTCACCATCTGTTTAAGTCACCAAACAAAAACAACTTTAGTTTTGCACTAAAAGATATAGTACATTGTTGCTTCACAAACGTTAGTATAATGTTGACTCAATGGTATGAAAACTGTTTTATGGGCTACGCAACATATCAATGAAATCTATTAATCATGAGAGCTCCACGTTTACTATCAAATACAATGTCCAAATTTAGCGAAATTTGGCAAAGGTATTCTTTGAACCTAGAACTACTAGTAGAACTGTCATAACAATAATACATTAATAACATGAAGGGGAGAGGTTTACTGTATACAGAACTACTAGTGACTGAAGTAACAGTATACCATGGAGCGAGATCTACTGTACATAGAACTACTGGTAAGACTATGGTAGTGATAATGACATGGAGTGAGGTCTACTGTACAGAGAACTAGTAAGACTAAGGTAATGATAATGTTATAGAGTGAGGTCTACTGTACAGAGAACTATTAAGACTATGGTAATGATAATGACATGGATCGAGGTCTACTGCTAATACAAATAATAGTGCTTTACAAGATGGCATGGTGTTGTTTAATGGAAGAGGTACGTTGAATAGTGTTAAATGTAGTAATAAAAAACTAAGAAAAATGTTAAGTTAGAATTACTTTGTCCAGAAGGAAAACGAGTAGCATTTCTTCAAGAAGCGAAATTAATTATAAGTTAACGTGGGAGAGATTCAGTAGATCTAGGGGAAGGGGGGCAAGGGTAAGGGGGAAATACGAGTACGTACAAGGCAGTTAAATTCTATTGCGAGACGAAAGTAAAGTGCGTGGCGTGATTCTCCCATGGTTAGCGTGTTCGAGCGAGTTTTGCTTCTATATAAAGGTTCGTTGTGAGCTTCTGACATTCAGTAAAGAAGAGACAGTTGTTTTGTTTTTTCTAAATTCTCCTCAACCTGATAGACAAGACATGCTCGAGTGGACGTACCCGTGTTTTTTCATAACCCCCTCGAGGTAACTTCTGCGCCCCGGTCACGATCCGCCTACACCCAGGTACCAATTTCAAGTCCCCCCTCCCCTTCCCATTCCCCGTCCCACCTCCCAAAAGAACCAGATCAAATTGTAAATTTGAATCGTGCCTTTGTCTGCAACGCATACAACCTTACATATTTTTTTTATAGGCGGTGATTATACTTTCACTCATAAAGAGTGAATTATTTTTCTAATTTTTAAATCTCACATTGTCTAAAATATTAATTTTCCTTTCAGTTCTTTGGATTTATTTATTTATACTCTACAAATTTCAACTCACAGCTTGTCTTACAATGTGAGAGTTACTTATTCTAATGTTATTTTAAATATTACAAGAGGTTAAGAGGTACAAATATTGAGACTTAATACTAAAACCTAATTATTAATAGCCTAATATTTTTATTATAGTTTTGTATAGACATGGAATGTTCCATATGATAGATTTTGGCTGCTCAGCAAATGATTCTTCACCTTTTTCTGAAAGTATTAACAGATTAAAATCTGATGGTATAGCATTCCAAATCCTTGATATCTTCAATGACTTACTGGTGCTTGGTATTGTTTGGTAAAATAGTTAGTTATTGGTTCCTAAGAGTATTTTAGTTAATAATTCTACACTTAATTTAATATTACTGGTTCTATAAAATAGCTTATTTCCTACCCCAATCCTACTAAATGGATAGAGTAGGATTCTGGTAGGAAAAGAAACTATTCATATCCCCCCCCCCCCCNCCCCCCCCCCATTAAAATAGGTGTGTAGATATTTGTATAAAATTGTTTTGACCAACAGTTTGTATCAGTGATACACCAACTAGTCTCGTGGTGTAGTGGTCAATGCACTTGGCTAAGAGTCTAGTTGGTCCCGTTTTCGATTTCCGGCTGATACCTCGCGTACTTTTTCCGAAAGTTTCACCAAGATTTTGTTAATTAGGCTTAAGTTAGGTTTAAGGGATTTTCCACTGGTTCCACACCCTCAGACTATCACCATCATCTCATCGGGACATGAAAAGAGACTCCACGGGAAGGGTGTACGATAAATAGATTCGGGTGTTCCCTGGGCAAAGGGACATAAGTACTGGCTAAAATTTCCCCAAAATGGTAAAATGATGTAACCCAGACACACATTATTATATTATAGTAGCGATACACAGAAGGATTTGGAGGTAGATTACCTCTAAATCGTTCTTTCTAATCACTAACCTATTAGAGTAAATATATATGTACAACCTGAACAGGTAGTAAGACGTGGTAGTAAAAATAAATAAAAGGATAATTCATTTGTAGCCCTAGCATCTGGTAGAATAGTCCAAACAATTGCTTCGTAAAAAAAAAGCCCTTCATTGTTATTATTTCCAGCCCGGCAATATGTTTTATTTCACGGCAGTCATTATTTCTGAAAACTGTCAAGGATATTATACACACGTTAACCACAAAGGGAAACACACACACACACACACGTTAGCTTGTGGTCTTGTATACATAATGCGCTGTGCGGTAGACGTCGACCTGGACAAGAAATGTGGCGTGTCTTCAATTCTGTTTTGAGGTGCAATGTGTGAACCTATAGATGTATGTGTAGATGCTCTCAAACTGACATTATTATTATTTAGCACCGCGTCTTACTACCCGTTCGGATTATACGCTTTATGTACTAATTACTCTAATGGATTAGGAATTAGGAAGGTCGAATTAGAGGAAGTGAACCCGCATTTGCGTGGAGGGGGAGTAGAAAACAATTTAGGAAAAGCACCCCCAGTTCACCCAACCGAGATTCGAACCTCGATCTCCCCGTCCTCAGCGGTTGAGCTCAACACCGAGGCCACCGAGGCGGCTAACTACTGACAACAAAACAAGAGGAAAATATATTAAGTTGAACATTAGCTTACCCGCTTAGGTGGCTTTATGGTCTAAGACGTCACTCTCGCAATAGGATTGGATTGACGATAGTGGTAGAATCAAGGTTTGATTCACGGTTGGCTGTAAGGAGGGTGTTAAAAAATTTCCTCTTCTCCTTCCATGTAATTGCGGATACATTTTATATACATGGCGCAGGAATTTACAAGGACACAGATTTTTTTTATACGGCACATTCGACCGTGAGAGATGCAGTATCTAGTTTGGTCGCCGTGTATGTAGACATTTAGCCGCATTTTGGGAACAGAATGTTGTCCAGGATATACCTTGGAGTTACTGTTTACACGTCGTACCCGCAATGAAATGGCGTGATGACAGTGATGATGAAGGTGTGGTGTCGGCAAAAATCTTAAACCTAACATAGACCTGATTAACCAGGCCATGGTGACCATTGGAACAGTTCCTTTTTGGGGAAAAATACCTCTCTAGTGCTTTCGGGAATTCAACCTGGGACATTCAAATCAGTAGCCAGCGGATACTGTACTGTAGTAACATAATATCACGGAGGTTGCGAAATCTTCTTTTCACAAAACTAGTTTTAAGACCACACCAAAGAAAATAACAGGGAAGCAACATAAAAATCAAATCAAACGGACATGATTAGTTTTTTCTCTGAAAAACTTTTTTTTTTTACCTTTGTGAGTATCATGTTTGAAGATAAGCTAAAAGCCAACTTGACAAAAATAAATTATGTTGTCACTAATATCCATGTTCATTTGCGTCTAATCTCGGGTTCTTTAAAGGATCACATTAGTTTTATACATGCACTTAATATTCTTCCAACTTATTCATTTCGGCCATTAAGTGTTGCCGGCACATCCAGGCACTTTAGTCCTGAGCGTTTTTCAGATGTTTCCCCACATCACTGCCTTCCACATTTGCCATTAGGGGCCGTTATTAAATTACGTAAGGGTTTTTAGGAGGAGGGGAAGGGGGTTAAGTATTTTCTTATGTTTTATTACTAGTGGGAGAAGGGGATGTCATAATCCATCTTAAGTGAGGTTTTTTTAATGAAGTTTACCTCGGTGGTCTTGGGGTAAAGTGTTCGCCCCAGGACACGATATTCGTGCGATTCAAATCCAGCCGGGGTTGACGGATTTATCTTGAGCGATACAAATCCGTAGCACAACTTTCTTCGAAGGGGAAGTAAAGCCGTCGGTACCATGTCAATTGTGACATTTGAGAGAACAAAACAAAACAATATTGGTAGGCCCTTCCGCTTTAGCTCATACAAATTCTCGTGTGATATAATAATTTGTTGCGCTTGTCGTGTTGAGCTCGACTGCTGAGGACGGGGAGATCAAGGTTCGAATCTAGGTCGGGTGAACTGGAGGATGGGGGGGTTGTTTTCCTAAATGGTTTTTCACTCTCCTCCTACGCAAATGCGGGTTCACTTTTTCTAATTCATCTTTCCCAATTCCTAATCCATTAGCGTAATTAGTACTTAAAGCGTATAACCCGAACGGTTAGTAAGACGCGGTGCTAAAAATAATAATATTTGTTTAAAAAGTGCACGTTAAATGCCTTGAAACAATGAAAAAGTAAATTTAGGGTGAGACAAAATCCACAAAATAAAAAATTGTCAGTAATTTTTAAAATGTTTCCTTTTCATTAATCGGTTAATTGATGTGAGAGCACACAATGGATGGCAGATGGTGAGATTGATAGCGATGCACACTTAATGATAGTAATGATATTCCAGAGACTGATTAATTACCTACCATACCGTCAACGGTAGTGTGGCTCCATAACCTGTGGAAAGTAGATTAATTATTATATTATCTGCTTCGGTGGCCGCATTGTCTAAGGCGTCACTCTCGTGTTGGACTTGACTGCCAATGACAGGGAAATCGGGGTTTGAATCTTGGTCAGTTTTACTGAGGGTGGTTTTCCTAAAGGGTTTTCCACTCCCTCCACGCAAATGCGAGTAAACATTTTAAAATTCAACCTCCCTTATACCTAACTCATTATCACGTAATTAGTACATATACCTGAATAGGTAATGAAACGCAGTGTTTCTTTTTTTATTATATTGAGATAGTTAAAAAATGCAAAATTGATTTTTGAAGTAGAATTTTCTACTCCGCCTCCTTTTCCACCGCCCCATTTTCCTCCACCCTCTTTTACTCCACCCCCTTCCCCCCCCCAAGTTCATTCGAAAAAGTTTCAATGGCTTTTAAATATTGTCTGTGATTATAGTCAAGCATAAATTTAAATATTACTACACACTTAAAACACTTGTGCAGATATTTTATTCGGGCCAGTTAACAAGTATTAAATTTACTCGCAGCACTGGTACAGTAGTGAAACGCGTCATAATCGTGATAGATAATGTTACCAAGGATGGTGAGTTTGGGGTTGGAATCCCAGTTGGGTGTACAGAGTAGTTTCTTTAGCTTAATTCACGTTAAGTTGAAGGCACACAATTGGTGTAAATATCCTGATAGCCTGGATGGGTAGTAAGAAAGGGTGCTCAAACAAAATAAATATATTAAAATAGTGTATTTTTAGGCTCTCCAGAGTGACACTTAAGCTCAGTCAGCAGCATGTCTGTATAATGAGTTAAAGATTTCGGGTTTAATTCCTGAAATGGCCAACAAAATTATAATTTGTGAAATTGAGATTTTGAAAATTTTGCAGTGAGGAATTAACGTCCGGGGGTCTTGGGTGTTGTGGTTTTTAGACCTTTTTGGGTTAGTTTTTCAAGACGTGTGCTTTTATAATCGGTCTGCTTAAAAAGGTTTTTTTAAAGCATCGCTTCTTATTACCTGAACAGGATGTACGCAAATGTATTTTTTAGCACCTCGTCTTACTAACCGTTCAGGCTATATGTTTATATACTAATTACTCTAATGGCTTTAGGTATTAGGAAGGTTATATTTATAGTAAGTATACCCACATTTGCGTAAAGGGAGAGTGGAAAACTATTTTGGAAAATCCACCCTCAGTACACCCGATCGAGATTCGAACCTCAACTCCCCGTCATCGGCAGTCCAGTCTAGCACGAGAGTAGTGCATTAGACCACTCAGCTACGTAAGCGGGCTATATGTATTAATTACACTAGTGAGTTATGAATTAGAAAAGCTTAATTTAAATAAAGTGTACATGCATTTGCGGAGAGAGAGAGGAAATACATTTAGTTATAACCACTCTTAGTACACCTGACCAAGATTCGAAACCCAATATCCCTGCAATATGCAATCCAGTCTATTATGAGTGATTCCTTATACCAATCGGTCACCAAAGCAGATTTTTTTTAAAGTAAACTTTAAATACCTCAACTAATAAATGTAAGCTCCTCGTGGAATCTAACCACTAGATCTGGAGACAGCCTCTCCTCTCAGCCAAGCTCTTTATGTTTCAAATGAAATAGTGGTACAGTTCTAGAACATAGCTTTCCCATTCGAGCGCCCTTGGGTGCGTATGTTCAAGGAGAAAGATCAAATCTAGTGTTACGCGTCTGGAAGTGTCGGGAGGGGGAATTAAATGACAGGTAGATTGGGCCTTAATTGTTTTTATTGTGGTGGGGAGGATCAAATACTTGGTTTGGCACTTGAGGCGGTTTGTTTTGTATAACTAGACTCAGTTCACACCCTGCGGAGGAACCCCGCAAATAACAGGGGGGGATAAAGTTATGGTTTGTGCATCGCCACCGTCAAACATATCCACATAAATATTTTGAACCAATGCGGGTGGGGTTTGGAAGAAAGAATTCAAAGGAATACTAACAGCAATAGCGTCGATTAGCTTAAAAAAACTTTTTAGTGCGTCTGGTAGAGGCTTCGAAACCCGTTTTAGCCATTACCAAAAAAATAATAAACCTAAGTGGTCTTGGGGTTAAGTGTTCGCCCCAGGACCCGATGTTCGTGGGTTCAAACCCAGATGGGCTCAATGGATTTTCCTTAAGCGATTTAAAAAAAATTCGCTGCACAACTTCCTTTGGAGAGGAAATAAAATCGTCGGTCCAATGTCAATTGTGGCATGTAAAAGAACCCTGAAAGCTATGTGGAAATACCTTTGCCGGCAAAATTTTTTAGGACCTTTCGCTCTCACACATAGAAATTCTCGTGTTCTGATAGAAAGTCAGTTCAGAAAGTTCATGCTAAGTAACTCAAATAAATAAAATAATAAAACAGACTAGATGAGGCTGAACACTTTGTCCACGTTCACACCTGTGTGGGTCTATGTAAATCAATTTAAATAAAACGATATGGTGGTAGTTAAAAATAAATATTCAATTTAGAAATCTTCATTTTGATTAAATATACAAATAATTTGTATCGATTTGTCTATTTATTGATACGATAGTTTTCATGTTGTATAACCAAAAATACTCGATACCTGAATTAAAGGACTAAGATATGGTTGGTGAATGTCAAGGTATTGCAAGGGGTTAACCATGGCCTCTTTGTTACAAATCTCTTACAATATATTACTAGTAGTTTTATGTTTTAAAACTCTTCAATCCTCATTTTAAAAAAATCATAAATTCATGACGAACTGAAAATTTGATGTCAAATGCTAACATATCAACTATTTTTTTCAACACTTGGTCAAATCAAGAAACCTCTATAAAATACTTTAATAAATTAAAACCAACAATGTGAACATACAATATAACTTATTGGAATATTAGGCGATAAATTTTAAGAACAATTGCTTTAAATATCCACCATATATTTAGAGGAAATATACTTTCCAGAAATAATTAATAAGTTCAACTATAACGAAATTTAAATATTTGGATTAAATCTGGTCGCACAAGAAAAGTTTATTTGTCTTCATTAAATAAATCCCTCGTAAACATGATCTGCTTATTAATAATAAGTCCACATATAGTATTACTTTCTAGTTAGATTTATATAACCTATTAAAATATCCTTTATTTTCTCTTCCTATCACATTGTTTGTAATAATAAAAGTAAGCTGTTGCGTAACATTTGTAAAAACCCATTTTCTCTTCCACCCTCTCCCTAATCATATCTGAACTTTTAATGTCGTCACTTAGTAATTAGCAAGATTTTCCTGGCCTTTAAAATGATTAATTACCTTTTATACTGTTAATGTAGGTCAAACACATTCGAGTGATCTAAAGAGTTACCCTAACAATAAAACTAGGCTGCAGATTATGGGGAGATTGGGGCTTCAAATCCAGGTCAAGTGTATTAAGGGTAGTTTCCCCAAAATTGTTTCCCAAATCTCTCTTTGTACGCCAAATCGAGTATGCTTCCCTATAAGTTGAACATTACTCATCTATGACGTGTAACGTAACTAGTACATGATCGTATAATGCAAATGAATATTAATACCGGGTGCGAAATATATAGAGGGCAGCTTTCAGATGCTTTGATGCATCTCAGTACATGGCAAGTTTAAAAAATCGTTTGTGTATCCACTGTAAAAATTATGACATACTGATAGTAATTAATATATTACAATATATTATGGACATAAGGACCCTTAGGAGGATGGAAAATACAAGACTTGAGACCATCTGGTGGACAGATGGGGTTAATAATGAAGTCCTAAGAAGAGCGGGTGAGAAGAGATCCATTTTGAATGTGATTCTTCGGTACAAAGCAAACTGTATCGGATACTTCCTCGGGCGGAACTGTCTTCCACATGACGTCATAGAAGGAAAGGTTAAGGGAAAGAGGAGCTTAGAAAGGAGGAGGATTCAAATATTGGATGACTTGAAGGAAATACAAAAATTCTGGGAGCTCAATGAGGAAGCAGAGGACAGGATGCATTGGCGGTCTAATTTTACTGACAAAAGGAATGGCCCTGCCATAAGACAGAACACCTAATAATAATTATTTAAATTTATAAATCGTTTACTCACCACAAATATATAGATCAAGGCTAAATATGTCACTCTCGTGAGAGAAATAGTAATATCTCGAACCACGCACGTTAGAACCAACATTGTGTGTCCAATATTGTGCAGTAGAAATATAATTCATTATATAAGAGAAGGGTTGGGGAGGGGTGGAGGAATAACTAAATGAGTAAAGGTTGGTAGTTTACAGTTTTTTTTATCAAATTGTGTTTTTGTTCAAAATAAATAAAATAGTGCTACAGTAGAGAAGTTTATTTTATTTTTCTTTGCATAAAAATATCTTTAATATCTCCGTTTTGACCGTGTTGGCATTTGATTATAAACTATTTAAATCAAGAGAAAATGTTATAATATAATTAAAGGATTCCCATGGCAAATACTCAAAGCTATTTTAATTTCAAGCGCATCCACTGATAAATATTTAGCTCACTGTGTCAAAAAAAGGTGTTATAAAAACTTCTACAAATTCTTGTTTTAACAAGCGTTCTCTTCCAAAACAACCTTAGTTAATACATTTGATCATTAAAAAATGTTAGCGTTTTTTTTAAATTCCACCTACTGATAATATTTTTAATTTCCACTGTCAAGAGAAAGTATTGAAATCGTGAATATTTTAGACCGGGATATTATGATGAATCTTTACGTTTTATGTGTGTCCGAACCCAAAATAGTGGATATGTCATTCTTTCTGTCTCTCTGTCGATCCTTGGATACAGATCTGAAACGTTTAGATGGATTTTGTTCAGACTTGATATTTAGTAGTTATGGGGGAGTACCCAGGAATTTCATCAAATTTGAACCTAGCTCTTAAATTAAGGGGAGTTACTGATGAATGATTCATTTTGGATTCTAAATTTTCCAATAATTGCCTTAATAATTATGATTAAAATATATATTTATGGAGTGTTTTACCTGATAAATAACATCGCATACTTTTATTTTGGGTAAAAATCCATGGGGGCTTTACTGACGAGGGATTTTCTAAAATTCTGATTATTTTGAAAATTGCTCTAAAGATTTTGTTTGAATGTATATCTGGGAAATATTTTCCATGACAAACAAAACAATATACATATTTGTGTGTGTTTGGAAGGAAGCGGGGGCGTAATTCGTCTGAGGCTAGTTTACTGATTACTGCGATTTGGCTCAAAATGGGTATCTTTAAAGTTTTTTACATCTTAAGTAATCACATACCTAGCATTTGTTTTTCTTAGGACAAACCTCTTAGTGGTAGTTTTCTGATGAATGACTTTTGAAAAATAAAATTTTGAAAATAGCTTTAACGATATTGTTCGAAACTGATATTTGGAGACTATTTTATATGATAAATATTTTTGGTTTTTCTATATAAAAAAGTCAACTTTACCTTACTTACAACACATTTTTGAAAATTTGAAAAATTCTAAAAAGCCCATAAAGTTGAGTTCAAAATGACTAGCTAAATATGGTTATTCATGATAATTAGCACCATTTTCATTTTTCAAATAGGAACTATTTAAGGGTATTTTACCAATAAATTAATATTGATTTATTCCCCCAAACTAAGCTTATATGAGAAAGTTAGTAGGATTGTGTAGTATCATTTATTTTAAATTTATTTTTCCCTTCTCTGCCTGACACATTTTCTACGACTCAACTTGCAGTTATTATTAGTGGGTCTAAAAGGGGGAGGGGCATACATATACTGGGTCGAGGTGAACTATCAGTCTGGTCACGCCTCCAACAAGCCCTCTTAACAAGTTGTCCTGGACCGGCCCACGCAATTGTAACACCCGACTATTTTTTTAGACACGTTTCTATTAGTGAAAGGATTTTGCCGAGAGATTTTTTATTCATACGTGATGAAATAGGCGACTGTGTGCAATCTTGAATTACGTATTTAACGACGACGCTGTGCCTACTTGTTGATGGATTCTAAACTATAGCCCAATTTTTTGTTCAGTATCTGGAAGTTAATAAAGTTACTAAAACATTTTTAATATATTCATACTTCAATTCATGTGATGTGCAGCTGTCACTTTTAATAAATAGTATCAATACCTATAAAATAAAACTAATAATATAGTAAAATGCTATCAACATTGGCCATAAAAGATAAGTTTAAATTTTCAAAATTGTTTTTCCAACAGAAATCGGACTATATTTTGCGAAGCGGGTTACATCTTAGCTTGACTCACTTAAGTGTTCTAAGCACTATCACACTTAGATGCCATGTATGGAATAGAGAGAAAATAAAACGCGAAAATGTTTATTTTATGATAATACTTCCCCTCTTCCCCTGGCTAGTACATAGGTCCCCAACCTTTTTGTACCTTAGAGCACATTCAAAACTAACGGTAGTGCACGAGCACCATCCATCACTTTTTCAACTAAATTTATAGCCGAACATAATTCATAATACAAATAACACTCACAAATAGATATTATTACAAAAAAATTGCTTATTTAAAATTGATTTATTTTTAATTCACATATAAAATAACGCAAATGGTACACACGCAAAGATAGTCCAAAACCAATCTAAACAATTTTCACCAAACCAAAAGTCAATGTTAATAAATAAAAATATATTGTTTTATTTACGATTTTAACAAGACCAAAATAAATACACAAGGAAATATTTAACTACCCACCACCATTTTTGTGCCTAGGTACATTTTAAAATATATATTTATTCTGTGTTTACTCAAGCGACAAAGCTGGGTAGACCCATGCCAAGATACTTACAAAGGAAATATGAAGTATTAGCATGGTATTAGTGAGTATAATGATATTTCCGAGTAATAAAGCACATTTTGAAAATGATTCGGCAAAGAAAGAGGAATGAGAGGGAGGGATTGGAAAGAGGGGGCTTTTCAAACACCATCTCCTTGAGAACAGCATACCTGGAGATAAGCACAAACTTGATTTTTTGCGGAAAAGTGACAGATTAAAATTATTAGTCAAGAACTTTTCAGCTGTGGTCAACAAGTGGTGGGCAGACGTAAAAGGCTCTGCGGGCACCATGGTGCCCGCGGGCATAGGGTTGGGGACCCCTGCTCTAGTATATGCATCTGGACAACAGACAGGAAGGATATACCAGATCCTCAGCCTTACTTTTCACCCCGCTCCTTGAGCCAGGTTGAGTCCATCAACACTAGGATTCGCTCGCATCAATGCTCAGTTATAAAAATCACTTCCAAATGTGGAGTTGTTCAATGAGTCACCTTTAACATGGTCATAAAAAAAGGGTTCATTGTAATTGATTTGGCAGGTTGCAAAAGCTGTTTTTGAGTTAGTATTATGAGAAGAGGGGGCTGGGTCCCTACCTGAACCTAGGTTTGTGGAAACCGTTCAATTGATTCGAAATTGATACTTGTGTACTCTCTAGCGAAACCATTTTCAAAATTAGCTTTTTTAATGCCCCTTGATGGCACCTAGCGATCCCCGTGTTGAAGGACTCAACTTCTTCCAATGAACGCAGCCATTTTTACCAGGAGGCTGAGGGTCTTCTGGTGTATAGTTTGTCTGTGGCCTGGACTGAGTGTATTTTCAATTCAAAATAAAAAAAAATATATGGTTTCCTATTGGTAGATAAACATTTCTTTTATTCAAAGTAATTTACGTACACTTTCTGAACCGACTGATCATATCAGGACACTTAGATTTACTATGACAACTCAACTTTTCAACTCTATTAGCTCAACATCAGAGTAAAAGATAAAGTTTGAAATATCACCACAATTTTAAATTTCATGCATAAATGATCTTCATACTTAGTAATAATTTTACCCGCTTCAGTGGTCGAATGGTCTAAGGCGTCACTCATGTTAGATAGGCCTGCTGATGACTGGCAGATTGGGGTTCGAATGCTGGTAGGATGCACTTAAGGTGGTTTTACACACTCCTTCCACGAAAATGCCTGTATATTACTTCTAAAATTAAACCTTGCACATCCCTTACATAATAGCCTAATTAATAGGCCAACATATTCGTACGACCTGAACGGGTAGTGAAACGAAGTGATAAAAAAAAAAGATGAACTATGTGTGGCTACAGGGCAAAACAGCGCACAAAAAACACTTGTTTTTTAAAAGCTTTACATAATACATACGCATATATTTACCAATGATTGTTGAACTATGTGTTTAATTTTCCTATATAAGTGTCCTATCATTCTTTAAAATTTCCCTTTCCCTCCCTTTATTTTATTTTTGTTTTCCTCTTTTAGGAGGTTCGATTGCGCGTTTCACAGTCCCTCCTGACGAGTTCTGATAGAGTGAAACCTAGGCCGTGGGATTAGGTGGTAACGATGATCTTATTCAAGAGGCAGCCATTACCTCTTTGTCCAATGTAAGCAATGTAAAGTGTGAACTGTTATTTTCATTGTAAAAACCCTGTGTTCGTTCCCTTTTATATGTTTCTATTCACCTTTCCTCTTCTACCTTCTACCAAATATAGTAAAATATATCAAGTAATTTTAACTTTTGAAAAACCTTAGGTATTAATTTACACCAATTATTCCTATTAATCAGCGTTTTTGATGATTCTACACGAGTATAGTTACTTTAAACTTGCATTATTGAGATATTAGGTTATTTTCTAGGTCATGTGCTGACACAATGAGTGTGTTCAGTAAGTTAAGGTACCCTAAGTTGGTAATGTAGTGAACGCGAGCTTAGGGCAGTGTTTTTGAAGTTTTTATAGCAAAACATTTTTGTTTGCCAAAATAAATAAAATATTACTCCAGTATAAACAAATAGTTTAATTTTCTTCGTATGATGACCTTAACAGTTGTTGAATATCTGTAAAGAGTGTCCTGGAATTTAATGACTTTCGCTTCAATTTAAAAGTTTTTCAACTAATGCCACTGTGCCCATGACAAATATTCAACAGCTGTTTATACCAACATGTGAAGAACATTTAACTATGTTTCTACTGGAAAATTATTTTATTTATTTTGGCAATTTTCTTTAATAAAAACCGCGTAAAGCACTGCCCTTATGTCATGTTCCTTACACCCTCACTCATAGAAAAAACGTATTTATTAAACTAGGTAAATTATCTTGAATATTTACAAGCACGTCATAATTTTAAATGAGTCAAGAAATCCTCCTCCACAATCTCTGTGACTCTAGTGTAAGAACATAATTCTCGATATGAATCTGGAGTTGTGCTCCTACTGGCGGCATACCCCCATTATGTCAAGAGGGCTCTAAAAACAAACTGATCCGGTACCATTAAAAGATGGCGGCCTCCTTGTAAGATGGAATCGTGAAGGCCGTCAAAGTGTGTGAGCTAACATAATTTTTGTCAGTTCCAAACGGTTGATAATAATCTCTAATGGAGTCTCCCCCTCCCCCTTTCCTTCCTCCCCGTTCCCGCAAACGCTATTTGTAACACGCGTGACCAGTACAGATCGAGGATAGTAATTTTACCCTCTGCCAGAGATTCGTCACTGTAACCTCTGCCAGAGGTTCGTCGCCGTGCCCTCTGCCAGAAGTTAGTCACTGTACCCCATGTCCGAAGTTCATTGCTGTACCCCCAGTCCAAGAGAAACCGAGGGAGATACAGAGGAAGAGACCGAGAGAAAGAGAGAATATGTGTTTTTTTTGTGATAGGAACAGTCCGACGGAGAGTTCTGCCTCAAAGTTATCTTGACTATCTAAAAGGCGGCTTTACCAAGTCTATAAAAATATATCCATATAAAAAACTAACTGGACATTTCACTCTTGGCCGGATTCTTGTCTGGTTGGAGATTCCATCAGGGAAGAATGTATTTATTATGACATGAAAATACAAGGACTGACTTGGAATGTAATGTCTTACATAATTATTTAGCTACGACCGTCGGACACGTTGATAAAGAATATAGATGCCTTCACCGATGTAACTGTAAAAAGTAGATTTCATTATTAGTGCTATTTTTGTTTTGGCAATTTTTGTTGTTTTTTGTCTCACTATATATACATATAAGCATACAAATAACGTAAGCTTAAATTAAAAAATGAATTTTAAAACACTTTCAATGTTTGGGCTACATTCTAATCCAGTATTTCTAAAACTATGTCACGTACACCCCTAGTATTATTAATTTTGATTTATTCTTTCGCGAACTACACGTCTCTAGTACTCTAGTATAAATAATACATGAACGTATATTAAAGTAGCTTTCAAAACTGTCTTATTACGATCAAACTATACGGGGCTGCAGGAAGCTTGATCTATCCCTCCATATAATTGAGGTATACACTCAGCTTACCCTACGTGCTATGGTGCTAGCTTATAGGCCACACCATCAAGATAAGCTTGCTACCTTTAAGGTGAAATTGTAGGGAGCGCGAGAGAAGGCCGGTGTTTTTGCAGTTTTTATATCAAAACTTTTTTGGCCAAAATAAATAAAAAATTTCTTCCAGTAGAAACACAAGAGTTTAAATTTTCTTTACATGGTTATATCAACCACTGTTGAATATCTTTCGTGGGCATTGCGGCATTAGATTAGAAACTTTTAAAATGAAGACAAAAAAGTTGTCATTAAATTCCAGGACATTCTTTACAGATATTCAACCACTGTTGATATCACCGTGTGAAGAAAATTAATCTTATGTTTCTACTGGAGAATTAAATGATTTATTTTAGCTGAAAAAAGTTTTTCTATAAAAACAGCATAAACACTGACTGTATCTTCTACTGTATGGATTGCGAGATATAATAGGACTAAAATTTGCGGTTAACATTTATAAAATGTTACTATTATATTTGTACATTTATTATTATAACTGTTTGGGATAAGCCAACTACTGAATCGCAGATGGCTGGGTTATCTGATAGCTCGTGATATTAGAAATCACACATCTGTAGCCGACGATTTCCCTAAGTCCATCAGACTCTCTGCTTTAAAATATGAGTGAAGAATGACCCTGGGCCCGGGACTATTCCTGGATAGCTCAGTGGTTAAAACAGTGTAGTACTAAACCAAATGTCCCGGGTTCGATTCCCGTGTCCAGGTGTCATTTTTCAATTATCAGAATATTATTGGTGTTATTGTAGAGTTGGTTAAAATATAAACCAAATGTGACCTTTGAATATCACATGACTTGGCCTATGAATGTGTTAAAATAGTATTACTAGCTTTTGAAACTATAAAAACAGGTCTCTCTTTGCCACTACCGGACCTAGTTGTTTTTCTGGAGCGGAGTGTAATTGGAACTCATTATTATTATTATTAGCACCGCGTCTTACTACCCGTTCGGGTTATACGCACTTACGCTCATGTGTAATGGTAGGGTGAATGTGAGATGAAATGGAGGACCTACAGTTTAACGTGGAATCCAAACCACGGTGGAGGCCTGGCATTACCCACATTCACAAGATGTCTTGTCATAGGTGAAGGAAGGGTTTGGTAATCATATAAATCTTTGCCGGGACCGAGGATTGAACCCCGGCCGCCAGCATAAAAGTCTTGACACCTTACCCCTAGACCTCTAGGTCACCTGGAACTCGTTGTTAACATAGCTATGCCAGACTTAGATAAAGACCAGTTTTCCTTTATTTTTTATAACAAAAGTGCTTGTTTATTTATTTAAAGGCGGCGATGCCACGCATATGTAGGACCATTTGTGTACGAAGGAAAAACTACAGGAAATTTACAATCGGTATATTTTCTTTCCGCCTTTCCCTTGTGCACGCTTCACTTATGGCCTGGACCAGTTAAGGTCATTCGACAATGACATTTTATTAGATTTTTTTTTAGCTCCACGTTTTAATACCCACTAGGGGCTATACGCTTATGTATTAATTATGCTAACGGTTTTAGGGATTATGAAGACTATAAATAAAGGAAATGAACCTGTATTTGTTTAGAGGGAGAGTGGAAAACCAAATTTGGAAAAACAACCTTCAGTACACTCAACCGATATTCAAACCTCTATCTCCCCGTCATCGGCAGTCTAGTTCATTGCGAGAGTAGTGCCTTAGACTATGTGGCCACCGACGCGGGTTTGAACACTTTTAACAAGTGTATGATTAATTATAAGCTATAAATGATTCGATGATTTAAAATTATTACAGTTGATGGGTTATAAGGGGTTAAACTTTCTATTTTATGTTTTTTGTGTACCATTAAGTTAAAGTAATTAATGTATGGGATTGAAATTTAATATAAATATACATGCATATGAGATTCATACAGTTACTGCAGACCATTAATTTATTACTTTATTGAATGTACCTATACATTTAATAATTAATTAATTTTAAGGTTTTTTTTAAAAACTTTTGGTCACTATTTCTTTCCACTTGTGCAAGTAATTATTTTCAATATTCGGATTAGAAATGTATATTCCGGATTTGAAAGGAAAATTAACATTAGGGGTCGTAAAATAGTGGATTCGACCCATCTCTAAAAATAATAATAAGTCGAACGAGAACTGTGAAGGAGTTCACTAGTCCCTGTTAAGGAGGATGCACACCTGTCTTATCAAATTTGAGATGATCGCTTTTAGCAGATTCCAGACGGCAATTGCGAGCTGCTAGTTGGAGCAGCCATCACACACTCACCTGTAAGATGACAGTCGTGAAAATATTCTCCTGAGATGGTGTTGTGTTGTTGGCCGCGGTTAGTCGGTGAAGATAAAGATGACAATGACCTAGGTCGTGGTAAGTTCATTTCATCTAGCTTACGAATAGTTTGGCCAATATTGTCGGTGACCACTGACCACAACAATGAACACGATTGCTGGATAGGCAAATTGACGCTTGCGCAGTAGCGCTCACGAGCGTCTCTCTCTCTCTCTTGGCAAAAGTTAGAAGGTTTGAAGAATTTGTCTCGCGCGAGATTCCTGCGAAACAAGTGGCCGAAATTTGTGATACGAGCGTGCCCAGGCTGTGGCTGATTGGGGTGTCAACGCCGCAGCCCCCTAAACATATGTTTGATTTTTTTAAACAATTACGATAAATTAAGAACAAGAAATAATTAATTTTTATTTATAACACTATTCTTAGAAAAACGTAGGCCCTACATTATAAATTACAAAGTCATCCGCCAGCTGACGGAAACTTTTTTTTTTAAACTCGTTAAGTCAATCTCGGT
>CABFVX010000825.1:86657-176799 GCA_902151425.1 Timema shepardi
ACCCACCGGTCCACTAACTCATAGACTTAGAATGAGAGCAAGGCCATTCACTACATCTTGAGACCATCGTAGCTTCAACACCTTATCATCCGCTTTGGTGGTCGCATGGCTTAAGGCATGTGGTCCAACTGGTAGCCAGCGAGCCAAATGTGGCCCTCACAGTATCCTGGAGGGTAATTAAAGGAAACCTTCGGTGAAAGATGTGAAATAGATATATCATAATAATATTATTATGATTGCATTTAATATTACATATATTTGATCAGTAAAAATATTTTAAATATATATATATTTACTATGCTAAATTGTTTTGTCTAAGTGAGTTAGTATTTCATAATATATATTTAGGAAATAAATACATTTCTTTTGACATTAAATTAATATAAATAAATTGTATTATTGGTTGATATAATTTTATAAGTATTGAATATATTTGTTGAGTGTTGTTGATGGTATTACTAAATCTATCTTCGGCCCGCGGTGCAAACTAATTTGTCTCTTGAGATGGAAAACGTTGGACCACCCTGCTCTAAGACGTCACTCTAACAATATACGTAACTGCAGATGATATGGATTTCGGGGTTTGATCTCCAGTCGGGTGTGTTAAGGATGGTTTTCCGCTCTTCCTCTACACAAATTCATGTACATTTTCCTCTAAATTCAATCTACCTCACCCCTTACACATAACGATTAATATATATATATATATATATGCAAAAATCCTGAATGCGTAGTAAGACGTTGTGTCAAAAACAAACTTAAAACATCACTTCTCATTATACTGTAGATCATTTATGTTGAGAGTGAAGGCGAGGGGTAATTTTTTAAGATGGCATCGAGATATTTCTCTTCGCTAAGAGAAGCTGAGTTTATTAAAACATCCCTGCTTTCCTATTTAAAAAACACACCTAGTACAGCCAAAGGGGGTTTCTAACTCCGATCTCCCCCCCCCCCTATTTACCGTAAACCCAGTCGAATGAGAGTGTGATGCGTTGTACTATTAGATTGCCGATATGAGTTTTATTATTATCTATTCTCATATATAATCGTATATATTACATTTATTACCACCTTAGGCTGAACCTTTAGGTTGACGGAATGGATGAGCTAGGCGTGATTAACAATTTATTTGATGGTAACAGTTATTTCTGTTGGATCTATTAGTGTGTATCTTGTCTCACTATTTGATAGCCCGGGTTTCTTTATGGTATGTTATGTTGGGATCACGATCAACTTAACGTTCACTTAAGATTAACTTAACGTAACTTAATGTAAAGGTTCTCCTCGTGTTTTTAAATGGAAGCGATCACGATGCAGTTAACTTAACGTTCATTTAAATTAATAGATGTCCCGGGAGGTCTTTCACGTCAGTGAACGTTACATGAAGGGTATCACGTGATCTAGCCAGCCAATAATCATGCGAGTGACGTCAACAGCGCTGTTTAGTAATTTATTTGTTGATTTTATGACGAACTATATTAGAAAACATATTTAAGATTAGGCTAAAATAGGAAAGTTAGATTTATTGAAAAAGTTTAATGATAAATACTTATTATGTCGACAGAAAACTGTAAACATTCACGGATCATAAACACTTTACAAATAGTACAAATCACATATAAAAATACATAATCTAGAATGCTGATGTTTGGCTCGAGTTGTTACGTTAAGTTACGTGAATTTTGATCACACATCTGTTTTCTTAAGTTAGGTTATCTTTAAGTGAACGTTGCGTTACGTTAAGTTGATCGTAAACCAGGTATTAGTGACCGTATAAATTGCTTATTGATAGCGTTCTTAGTTTAAATATTGTTTAGCCTAATGATTTAATCGTCTATTTATTTAGCCGTATAGATGCATTATAGCACTGATTATATGAAGGGTACAGTTAGAAAGGTTGAAGTCACGTCACACTCATATTCCAGGACAAAGACATTACTATCTCAAACTCTATAGAGGCCCCAAAGAATAAATTTATTAAATAAATTATTTTTCTAACACCGCGTCTTACTACCCGTTCGGGTTTCATGCTTGTGTACTAACTACATTAATGTGTTAGGTATTGGGAAGGCTTAGTTGCCTGCCTCTAATACCATAGAGTAAGTAATTAAATAAGTCTCCCAAAAAGTTGATGTTCTTTTTCCTTAGGGGAAATCTCATTTGTCTAAATTTATAATTGAGGAATTTAATAGCGATGCGATAACCATCAAATGTGCAACCCCTAATAAAATGTGGAAAAAGCTCGGGTTTGCTGGTGTATATTATTTCGTTTCACAGATATTACGAGTTTGGAGTAAAAATCTCAATTTGTAAACAATGGAGTGAGAAAGTCCGTGTGGAGTTCCGTAACACTTATTTTATATAAGGTAATTTACTTATAGGAATATCCTAAGTTATAAAAGTTGAGAAATTTTCAGTAATGAAGACGCAATCTATTTATAATTTGCGTTATTCTGTGATTATGTGAACTCTTATTATGACACGGTTCCTGGTGTAATGTGAGGTTTCTAGATTCGCACGAAAAATCGCTGTTGAGAGTAGCAAGGGGGAACTCTAATGTCTACATATTTTAAGGCACAGTCTGTGATGTTAATGTTGATATCGTGAGCTACTGGGGGCTATCATTGATATCTCAGCCACCGGTGACTCGGTTGGGGCTATATGCTGTGTACATTGTACATTACAAGCGAACGAATATGTAAGACATTATAATCATTCACATACTAATTGTAATTGCTTTATTTTATTTTAATTCTGGTGTTGCAAGAATAATATTACCGTCCAGGTTTTAATCACTAGTAAGCGCGCGCGCACACACACACACACACACACACACACACACAACTTCCAATTCTGAGTAGAATTAAATTTGAGTATTTTATTGTCACAAATGCTTCCCTATGAGTTAATGGCATCCACTACTATTAATGTGAAAAGTTACGTAACACAGGGTGGAAAGGGGGAGGGGGGGTTATATAAAAGGTAAAAAAAAGCGTTATGGATGTTTATGGATGACCTCTAAAACTGTTTCTGGGCTTCAACGCTGTGATTTGGATTGGAACAAGTGAGAAATACTTAATGCTTCACCTGGACACGACCCGTTTGTGTTTTATTTCTTGTAGTGACCTAGATGTAACACATTATTGACGAAATCCTTTATTTATTATAAGATTTTCTTCCCTTAGGTCGAGTTATATTTGATGTACTTGAGGGATTTTCCACATCGCTTTTACTTGTATTCTTTTAAAGGAAGGTGTAGGCCATGTAAGACGTGGCAAAATTTCGAAGACTAATGTGTGAAAAAGAGAAACATTAAGAGTTTTAAGAATAAGAGTATGCAAGGATAGGGAAGTGTGGAGAAAGTGAGGAGGATAAGAATTGTTTCTTTTAGTTATATGTACAGTTTCTTGCCTACCACGTAAGAGAACGACGTGATTATATAAAGTCCGTCCACGATAGGTTTTTACCTGGATGACAGTTCGAAAATCATATGTTTAGGTTTTGTGTTGCCAACACTTGTAAAAGATCACTCTTTTGGTATAAGTGTAAAGATCTTTAATTACCTGTTATATATTACATTTAAAATAACAAACTTAAGTTTTCTCATAATATTTCATTTTTTAAATAATTTCTTTTTATCCAACTTGAAACAATATATTAAGCATAATTAAAAGTACTTATTCTTCGTTTTGGAACGTTATTGATTTTGTGTAATATAGTGCACACATTTTAATACAGGCATCGTATTTACTTGGAAAAGAGAAAATTGTCATTTTGTTTACATACAATAAATGATTTTATGATTATTTTATCTTATTTTGATATATTTAACTGAATAAAATATTTTCATAAACTGCGTGTCTGTATCATTGTAAACAACTTGTTTACTGTCATGTTCAACCATATGGTTTGAATTCGTCAGTCGCCATTTTGAGGCTATGTTCGTTAGAAGTTTTTGTGAAAGTGGTGAGAATATTTTTTTAAGGGGAATAAAACGATAAGTAAACTTTGTGTCCGTCCTCAAATAAATATATACATAATATTGGCCTAAATTACTCTGGTTAACTATCACATTAATATATTACACACCCGTTTTTATTACAGTCATCCAAAATGATTGATGTCAACTGTTGGCGTAGTGATATATTAGGGATTACTTCTAGTATTATTTCGAGCTGTCATCCAGGTAAACTTAGGTCGTGAATGAATTGTAGTATGTATGTGTGTATGTACTTTCTAAGCTAATGGTTATTTAATTTATTTAAAAAATCAAACACTGCTTCCCATTTCATTTTTTTTGTGATCTACGTATTACTATCCGTCTGGAATATAGACTTATTTATACTATGGAAGTAAGAACGAGTAAGGTATTAATTAGAGAAAATGTACCACGCATTTTTGTGGTGAGCTTTAAACCTAAAAGGAAAATCCAGATCAATACACCTGGCTAGGTTTTGAACCTCTAACTCTCTTTCACTAGTAATATAGACTATACCAGACTTCAGGATTGTTCTTCTTGTCCGTCTTAGCGGGTTTCCTCCTATTAGACAGTTGGCAACTCATACATCGACCGGTTTTAGATCGTCTTTTGATAGTTTCTAATCGCGATAGTAATACATCAACTTACTTGAAGTATTCTGAACAAACCGTCAGACATAAATGATGCTGAGAAGATTACCCAGATGATGTTTTGCTGGACCGATGTGCTTAGTTTTAGTATAGTCAGCTCATGATAACTTTAACCTTTTACTGACAGTTGGCGAATTAACAAAAACACTTCCATTTTCATTGTATATATTTTGTTACTTTGTCAAGTCAGGTAAATTAAGTCTGCTTGTAAATGTGGCTATAGATATTTGAGACATATTTATATGGTAAAAAAAAAATTACTGTCTCACACAAAGAAAGTATTGTAATCGTTAGAAATGTCCACCTCGTTATTAGGATCTATATTGACGTTATATGTGCTATGGAGCTAAAATAAAAATAGTTTTATAATTAAGGGGAATAAGATAAAAATAGTCAAATCTTAACTAAAATAGAACTAGTGCTACTATCTGTTAGACAATCACTACACCTTTCTAATGCATTTCAGATTATGGTTAAAAGAGGTCTCTGACATATTTAAATTAATTAAAAAACTCATTTGCTGGGGTCCTTATGGGGTTTGCGATACAAAAATTGTAGTCCTGAAAAAGGTGTGTAATGTGACTTTCCGCCTATTTCCCCTGTGCCCTTCAATTCTGTTTGTCTCCATGTCCGACACGATTTTTATGGATTTTATTCAAATTTAGGCTTAATATTAAGATGCGATATCACTATGCCTTCGATATTTATTTTATTTTATTCTAGATCTTAAATTAAGGGTAGGTCACTATAATTGATTGTTGAAATTTTTCTTTAATGTCTCAAATACTTTTGTTAAGAATGGGTATTTTAAAAGTACTTAACATGATAAATAAGAATGTGTGTTTGGTTTTCCAAGGGGGAGGGCGGAATATATTTGAGGGTGGTTTACCAATTTTATTTTTTTTAATGTTAAATTCCTTTATGAATTTTGTTTAAAATTTACATTTCAAGACTTTTGCGTATGACTCTCAATATAATGTTTGTTTTTCTGTTAAAATCTTCTGTAGTTTACTGAAGACTGATTTTTGAAAACTTTACTATAAACCTTTTTTTTCAACATCGCCCTTACTACCTGTTCAGGATATACACTTATACGATGATTACTTTAATGGGGTAGGGTTGAGGAAGGAAGTATTTTTAGAGATAATCTACCCGCATTTGCGTGGAAGGAGAGTGGGAGAAGAATAAGGGAAAGCTACCTTTAATATATATAAAACAGGCATTCAAACCCAGATCTCCCCGTCATCAGCACGCCAGTCTGACATGAAAGTGACGCCTTAAACTGTTCTGTCACTGAACCAGGTTGTTACAAACTATGAGAAATGAAAATGTGAAAGTATAAAGTATCATACCATATTTTTGTATTAGTATTTCTCAGAAAATGTCAAAGTTTTAGTGAATCTAGTATGCAAGTGATGTATCGTAGATTTATCCCAGATCTATCTTATTCTACTCCGGCATTGCCTTCCAAGGATGGGCAAAGGAAGGGGGGAGCTTTCTCTAGTTGTACTCAATCTTCGACATTATCTCGACAGGGTTTTTGTTTTTTGATGGACGAGTTGTCGCTACTGCAGGTGACATCTGGTAAGACATCTTTCTGGACCACTGCCCCCTCGTTCTGACCGGACACCTGGTGGACTTCTGGTGCGAAGATGTCTCTACCAGAGATTCCATCAGAGATCATCTGTCAAGCCAAAGGGAGCAATAAGACGCAACAAACTTTTTTTTAAGGTCGTTCAACAATAGGAATTACTAAGTTTTTTTAGTTTTATAACATCTTGACAGGGAATTTAACATAGAGGAGGGGT
Organism: Timema shepardi; assembly: GCA_902151425.1. NCBI lineage: Eukaryota > Metazoa > Arthropoda > Insecta > Phasmatodea > Timematidae > Timema > Timema shepardi. The sequence continues at coordinate 93,095 of CABFVX010000825.1, forward strand.
AGAGAGGCTATCTTGGATAAGATAGCAAGTAGCAATGTCTCGGCCCATTCCGGCAAAACCGACCAGATAAGGAGGCCTTTGTCCACTTTACCTGGGTGTGACATTAGTTGGGATTATCCGAACCTCTGCCTCGGCCGGGCATATTATGTTCTGCTAGTTGGGGTTGTCTCTACAATCGATAGTCAACTTAAGAACCTTAATTAAATACCTTTTAAATTTATATTTGCAATGATGAATTCGTACACATTAATAAAATCAACAAGTAATTAGGTTAAACATTATTAATAAAGATATTGTATGCTACCAAATGAGATAAAATAAAATTATCAGGGTATAAAAGAACATTATTTACATATAATTAAACATAATTTAATTCGACCACTTCGAAACAACTTATAAGCTAGTAATTATTACATAAAATATTATTATTATTTCACTGTGTAGGCTACATATTAAATGGCTGTTCAGTTATAGCACTTAATATTCATCCCTATATATTATTTTACCTTAAAAATTGTACCAAAAAAAATCATAAAATAACAAGTTATCAACAAGTTATGACTTGTGAACTGTAATGATTTGAAGTCATTGAATCAATATTTATAGCATATAATTGTATACTTGTTAAAATTAAGCAATAAAATATTTACTGTCGAATGACCATAAATAAAGTATGGTAAAATAAGGTTCGCTTGAAGTCATTCTAATGACAACAATACACGCCCCGCATTTTAATTTACATGCATCAAGAACTTTTGTCACTAGAACGAGCTTCATTATATCTCTCTTAGTTTGGCAGACCTTGCCCAAGGTCAAAACGGTGTATTAGTTTAGACAATGCCCAAACCACCCGATGATAGAATTATTCTCAAATCTAAGTGGGATTACATTTAATTCCTTTGAATGATATAAAAGATCTAATTTGTACGTTAAACAATAGATTGATTGATTACAAATGTATACACTCGTAAGGTTTAGATCAGTGGTCTACAACTTATTTATGTCCAAGCGCCAAAGTGTCTGTCTCTTGTTGGCTTACGGGCCACAATACTGTACTCACAATATTAGGGTTGAACACATATTAAAATATTAATATCAATTCATTCTTATACACTTATACTTACACTAGGGATTAACTCTGTCTTCCACAGGGTAAATTTTGGATTTCCCATTAAGTATGTTCGATGTTATTTTTAGATTTTTTTGTAGCCGGAGGTAGCGCGATTTGTTTTGTTTATGTACCATAGTTGTCATCTGCGGATTCAAAGTATATTTGTATTAAAATGTAATACCTTTCTTTATCTAATATGCAAAAAATGTTAGTAAATTAATGTAAATAAGTAAATGAAATACGTACTTATTTTTTTAGTTGATTATATAAAATATATATCTGTATTTGTAATTTTTTTTTCTTGGAATAACTATAAAAGTGTTACCGCGGGCCGCTGGTTGAACACCACCTGATTTAGATGAATAGCACCCGTATTAGCGTGGAGAGGTTACGAAGAACAAAAAGCTATAAATGACGATCGGAATACAACCCCTATTTTATAAATACGTCCCCAAGTATCTAAAGAAATTGGTTGACTTTCGACACTGAGACCACACTCTATATCAGCTCTGAGGGAACTGCAGGTCTTATGGAGAAAAGCTTTATCTTCGTTCTTTCTCGGTCAATTGTTGCCAAATAATCATCTCGCTTTAAGTTATGTTATAAGGCGGTGTGCTGGGCTAGGTAAGAGCTACTGGCAACATCGAAAAACCACAGCGTTGCGAAACTTGTCTTATATTTAGGGGAAGATTGGCCACACGAAAACAATAAAATTACAACGCTGTTTCCCAATAGAAGTTCTTGTGTTTCCTTAGAGATGATATCCAGTGTAAAAATACAGTCTTTAGAAAAAACGGGATATAGGTTGACTTACGTGACTAGACTATATATAGACTACGGCTCTAAAGTCAGCGTGCCCACCCACTGACTCGGGTGACTGTAATGCAGTCGGATACGGACGGGTAGTAACTCATTCTGACGTCAAAACCCGTTCGGCCTATGTTTTTACCGCGCTGGGAGGGCAATTATTACGTCTCCAAAAAGTTGGTGAAGCACTCTATGACCCTTAAAACTGGATGTCCCTCGACCAGATACTCTCATCTGATACAGCAAAGTCTTCCCGTTCAGAACAAGGATCCAAACCGCGCGGGTTCTTAATGAACATTAATGTAACTTACGAATGAAGACTCCCTACATCATAATATTATGCAACAGGTCCCCCCTTACCCCCCCTCCCCGCCCCATTATAAAACCAAGGCTAGAGATGATTGGGTCTTCAAGATAAAAGGTTTTCTCTCCGTTGTTTTATAAATGATGTAGAGGGTCTCTGAAGAGGGGGCTGGGAGTTAAAGGGGGGAGGGTATCTTGTCCTGTCCGTTGGTACCCGTGTGGAGCCACCGGCAACATTTGATAGTTGATCTCATTCCCCGGAGGATTGATCCTGTTATTCAGTCGGTGGACGGCTACTGGTTTATCATCGGGCGAGGATGAGTCAGCAGCTATAAAGATTCAGGAGAGAACAAGGTTGCCAACGGGCTCCCCTCCCACTCCTTTTTTCTTACAATATCTCAAAGCAGATGTTAAAGCAATTAAAGTGGGAACGTAGGGAACGCGACAAAAGGTGTTTTTGTAGTTTTTATAGCAAAACTATTTTTTTTTTACCAAAATAAATCAAATATCGCTCAAATAAAAACATTCATTTTATTTACATGGTGATATCAACAGTTATTGAATATCTGTCATGACTGAGCATAGCAACATTAGATGAGAATTTTAAAATGAAGAGAGAACGTTGTCACTAAATTTCAGGACACCCTTGACAGATATTCAACAGCTGTTGATATCGCCATAAGAATAAAATTAAACTATGTTTCTACTGAAGCAATATTTGATTTATTTTGACCAAAACTTGTTTTACTATAAAAACTGTAAAAATATCGTCCATTACTCGCGTCCCCGTACATCCCCACCTCAATATCACGTGACCCACATCAGTGGTGGTATGGTCAAACGCATCACGCTTGTTTTGAACTGGATTGTCAGTGACGAGGGAGATCTGAGTTCAAATTTCAGTTGCTTGTGCTGAGGGTTGTTTTAACTAAATTGTTTTCCACTCTCCCATCACGAAATAAAATTCTACCTTTCTCATCCTTGTTCCATTAGCGCCATTAATGTATGGGTATTAGCTGGTTCGGTAGCCTCATGGATTAAGGCCTCACTCTTGCAAAAAATTGGACTGCCGATGACCGGAAGATTGAGGTTCACATTACAGTCGGAAGTACTATGAATTGTCTTTCCTAACTGGTTTTCCACTCTTCTTCTTCTTTAATGCTTGTACACTTCCTGTAAATTCAACCTTATTCATCTCTGGCTCACTAGGGTAATTTGTATAGTGTACTTTTTATACATTCACCCCGTCTTACTACCCGTCCATGCTATCCACATACTTACACTGATGAGGAAGGTTGATTATCAGAGAAAACATACTCGCATTTGCGTTGAAAGAGATGGATAAACCATTATAAAAATACCACTTTAGTGCATCCAGCTGTAACTTCATACATTCCCGTGATTGGTCAACTAGACCGTATGAGATTGACACCTTAATCCATGTGAACACTGGGATATCTGTTTTACAATATTGATTTAGCGGAAAACACTTGCTACTTCTTTTAAAATAACAGTGATAGCTGCGATTTTTAAAGTAATTAAGGAAATATGGCAATGGGCACTACACACTTATAATAATTAGAACCTAGCTCACACCGGTGGGATAAGCATACAAAGGCGCTAGTCTCGTCTTGTCTAGTTTGCCGATGATCTGAGAGGCTGGGGCTCAAATTACGGTCTAGTCGAGTTTTCCTTTAAAGGCTTATCATTCATTCTTTCTCTCTACCAGCAAATGCGAGATCACTTTCCCTAAATGTTTACCTACCCCGTATCTGCCACTAGCAGAGTAAACATATTGCTAGTAAAGAAGGGTAATGAAATAATGTGAAGAAAATGTTAGAACGTGAAATCATCAGTCGGTCATTAATTGCCAAAGCTAGTCATACATCTTCCAAATTGGCAAGTAGTCTCACGTGTCTTGCTGTGTTACCATATTTGGAATATAAAATACATGTTTTGCGTTGTTTTTTTTAAATAATCAAATACGTTTATATCTATCACATTCTTTCTCCATGTTCCATTAATAAATACTTTTTGTGTTGTTGTTTTTTTCAAGAGAATAACACTATCACAGCTCATGTAGAGCTGTTGAATCTCATGGTCGATAATGCCCAGTTTATCAGTCGGACTCGCACCCGTAATATTGTTTATCCTCAATAGCCTACGCAAGCGCAGTCGCATCTCAGATTGTCTGAATCGTTTGTTGGAAGGAGATGGAAACTGCCCATATCAGGAGTTTTTTTTGTTACCATCACGTCTTAATACCTACTCAAGTTATACTACGCATATATAATTAATCTGATGGGCTAGGTATTAGGAAGGAAGCATTTAAGAAGTAAGATACCCACATTAGCGTAAAAGAAGAGTGGGAAACTATTTTAGGAAACATCACCCCGAGTAGATCCAACTGGAATTTAAACCCTGAACTCCCCATATTCAGAAGGCCAGTCTAACATGAAAATGACATCTTGGACCGTTAGACCACTGATACAGATGTTTATTTAGTTACGTTAGTTTGCGTTCAGCCAATCGGAAACCAAATATAGGTATACTTCTGTAGTCAACTAAAGCAATTAGTTATTTGGTCAATGATAAAAGTTCGTGAAAATCATTAGGGGGGGCACTCTTATAGGACTAGCTGATCCCGTAAACGAGTTTGGGGCACTATCGCTGGGAGCAGGTTGTAATTACGTCACAGAGGAATGCGTATGTGTTTACAAAGTGTATGTGCTATAGAACCATAGTATGATTTTGGTAGAAAGAAAAGTTGAAGATATTTACTAAAGTTACTAGAACAGTTTTGATATTTTCATACATCAAGTCATATAATATGCAACTGTAACTTCTAATAGAGATTATCAATACCTATTAAATAGCACAAATAATAAAGTAAAATGTTATCAATGTTGGCCGCAAAGAAATATGTTTGAATTTTCTCTTCTCCCCTTCCAACCAAAATCAGGGTAGACCTATAATTACAAGCATACAACATCTTTGACTGTTACTCGCCTAGGTGGCGTAGTATTCTAGCGCGCTAGTTTCATGTAGAGCTATACTGCCGATGGTGGGGAGATCGAGTTTCGAATCTCGGTCGGATGAATTAGAGTTGGTTTTCCCTAAATGGTTTTTAACTCTCCCTCCATGCAAATGCGGGTTTACTTATTCTAAATTCAACCTTCCCAATTCCAAATCCAATAGGGTAATTAGTACGTAAGCTTATAACCCAAACGGGTAGTAAGACGTGGTGTTAAATTAATTGATTAAATCTTTGACTGTTGTGAAGATCTTCGAAATAAATCTTCAAATGGAGAGCGTGTGTATCCCTCATTGAAGTAATATAAAATATATGTGTATACTCCAGAAAATAAAATAGCGCTGCCACGTTGCTTAGCTGATTCTGCTTTTTATTACAAGCAAACATGTGAATCAAGCTTTATGCGTGAATGTGTTCATAGCGTCCTAGATCTGGCAACGTTGCCTGGATACCACTGGATAATCGGATTGTGTAGTGGGCCTTTAATGGCTCGCAGATACCCTGTTACCATTCTTCTCATGTCAAGATGGGAGAGATTTCCTAAGTCGCTGGTACTACAAAATTAAACATTGTTTATTTGCATTGATGGATTTAAGTTTGGAGGCCTGCCAGGGAATGGGATGTATGATGGCTTACGATATGAATGATGGTTCTAGAATACTATCAGGGACACAATTGATGGAGTCTTTTTAATATTTCCTAGAACTTTATTTTTAAACTTGATGAATTATTGTTGAGCGAAGAACTATTATCTTCTCTTCTTTGACCTGAGCTTCCCGTAATCAAATCTTATTGTTTGACTATATCATAGCTATTAAATTCATGTGGTATTATTTAAATCGCTACACTTGTATTGTCATTGTACTAGGAATGCATTAAGCTATTTTAATAAATGAGTGACAGGTCAGAAATCAAAACCAAACAAAAGGCTGACTTAATTAAGAATGGCACAAAAAATATATATTAATGGATGTGGCTCGGAATGTGTTAAGATTAAGCACCAACCATTAGTTATAACTTCATTTTCTCAACCATTGACTTACGAGACGCCTTATTTCCCTCGACTATTGATTCACATAAAAGTCTTATAGTGGTAATTATTTTCCTCAAATTGATTCACAAAAAAGTCTTCTAATGGGACTTATTTTCTTCCACTACTGACTTACGAAAAACCTTATCATGAGACTTTTTTCCTCAACCAATTGACGAGGGAAAAGTTTTATATGACTTGTTTCCTCAACAAGAAGACAAACGAAAAGCCTTATGTGTCTTATTTTCCTCAACCAAAAGTAAAAACTGAAAACTTTTTAATGGAAATTATTTTCCACAAAATCATTGAAAACAAAAAGCCTTATTATAATGAAACTTATTTTCCTTAACTGAACAACAGTCAAAAATCTTAATATGGGACTTAATTTCTTCAACCATTGAATCACGAAAAGTCTCACGGGAGGACTTATTTTCCACGACCGAATGCCACACTCGCGTAAAAAAACACCCTAATAATGAAGCTTATTTTCTATAACCGATTGCTAAATACAGTCTTATTGTAGGTCTTATTCTTTGATTGATTGTCTCACAAAAAAGGTTAGATTTAAAATTATATAGTTATTTCATGTAAAACATATGTTAATAATGTTATGTTAGAATAAGAGTTTTCTTTAAAAATTAACGGATACAAACTTAGGTGTTAAATACAAATTATATTTTTAAGAACGATAATATTATAAAGCTGCTAAAGGCTTGGCTCAAGATAGGCAGTATTGGAGAGTTGCAGCAAACCAATTTGAAGATTGATGACAAATGATAATGAATTTAATACACTAACAACTATTTAATACACTCTTAAGCAAATAATTTATATTAAGTTCTAGATTAGCTTTTTTAATAAAATAAAATAAAATACCCGTGATTAAATAACTATCCATTGAATGGTGGGCCCCACCACGTACCACATTGATGTACCGACTACCCGCACCTGTGGACACGTTGTCAGATGTTTCGGCCTCGTCTTATCAGATTTGCTGGTGGTAGGGAGATTGAAGCTCAAATACAGGCCGTGTGAAGTGGGTGTGCCTCTCTTTGAAATATACCTTCCTTCTCCTGTGTCCTTACACTCTTGTATATTTAAGAAAGCCTAGACCGGTAAATAAATATGAAGCAACCTTTTTTTTTGTGAATGGTTGAGTGGGGAGAATCGCATATTTCCAATAATTAGGTAGAGGTGAGTAAGGTCGAAATTAGAGAAAATGTACCAGTAATAGCGTGGAGAAATCGTTCATTAAGAAAGCTTGATATGCATGCCCCTCTGGAATTCAAACCTCAACCTTTTCGTCACTGGTGAGAAAAAAAAATTGAGACAGACAACGAATAGCATTAATATTTATATCACGTGTTACTACCATTCCGGTGTATCCACGTTTATTTCTTCTAGTGGAGTTTAAGAAGACATAATTTAGAGAAATATTATCCGTATCTACGGGGAAAGAGGTTAAGTTCGAATTTAAGAAAAGTACCCACGTTTACGTGAAAAAAGTGCCCGCATTTGAGTGAAGGTATAGGGAGGAAGACTTCAGAGTAAATGTATATAAAATGCGTGAAGGTAAAGGGAGATTGAATATAGAACAAATGTACCCACATTTTACATGGAGAGAAAGGAAGAAAAGAATTTAAAAGAAACGTGCCCGCATTTATGTGATGGAGAGAGAGAGAGGCAATATAGAAGAAACCTACCCGCATTCACTTGAAGCGAGAGGGAGAAGTTATCACCACACTCGGTTGTGACTACTCAAATTCCACCGAATCTCCCCATAACCATAAAGCCAGACAAGACGAGACTGACGTCTTTGTCTGTGCTCACGCTGCGGGTGAGTCTAAATGTGATGACACCACAAGTAGTCGGTTTCTTTGTAACACCGCGATCACTATCGCTGAGCCTGTCTTGTTACGGAGGCGAGATGGTCTTGTTGACGTCATTTACCTCGCGGGACTTGAACCCCAAACCTTCCCCCTCCCCCCTTCCTACCAATGTAATTAGCGTGGGTTGTAATTGGCTCTCGCGAGACATGACCCCCTTCCCTTGCGTCTTGTCTCACCAATCAGCCCTGCAGGTGATCATGTTATAGAGTCATCATATCGACGCGGAATATCGTGGAATGTAGAGGAGCCCCCAGTGGGTGGCGTTAAGGGGACTGTCCGCCCGGTACACCGAGATGCGTTGCAGATGCCAAGAAAAACCGCGCTATTTAACAAGTTTTTGTTATTTCGAAATACGGTTCATTCCAGAATGAAGGTGAAAGCTATAAATATATATATATTTCAAAAACTTACATTTTATGTTGTATTATAAACAAAAACCGTTAAAAAAGGTGAATTTAACTCATTTTCAACTAAGTCTCACGTGAAAAGACACAATTATGAGAGCAAAGCAAATGGTTATAAACATAATTATAGCCTTCCTTAAACCAACAAATAATGACACGCTTCGGTGGCCGCATGATCTAAGGCGCTACTCTAGCAATAGACTAGACTGTCAATGACTGAGAGATTGGGGTTTGATATCAATCAGGTGCACTGAGGGTGGGTTTTCCTAAATGATTTGTCTCTCGCCCTTCACGCAAATGTGGGTACACTTCCTCTAAATTCAACATTCCTATTATTATTATTATTATTATTATTATTATTATTAACACTCCATCTTACTACCCGTTCGGGTTATATGCACTTACGCTAATGTGTAATGGTAGGGTGACTGAGATGAAATGGAGGACCTACAGTTTAACGTGGAATCCGAACCACGGTGGAGGCCTGGCATTTCCTACATTCACAAGTTGTGATTAATACACGTCTTGTCAGAGGTGAAGGAAGGGTTTGGTAATCAGATAAATCTGTGCCGGGACCGAGGTTTGAACCCCGCACCCCAGCACAGAATTCCGACACCTTACCCCTAGACCACCAGGTCACCAACATTCCTAATAGCTAACACATTATTGTAATTAGTAAATAGACGTATAAACCGAACGTGTATTAATAAGCAGTGCTATTTTTTTTAATAAAGTCATAAGTCATTACAGAACGTTTTAAGATAATTGAGAATTGTTTGTTGTTTTGAAGCTTCAGAATTGACATTCCGAGTAAAATAAAAAAGTTTTGTGAGTTTTAAGTCAAGTAGGTGCAAACCTTAGGGTGGGATTGTAGGATTTGTGAGATAAGGTTAGTATTTTTGCAGTTTTATAGCTGAAACATTTTCAAGCTAAATAAATCAAATATTTCTTGAGTACAAACATAGAATATAATTGTCTTCACAGTGTTACCTCATCAGTTGTTGAATATCTGTCAAGAGTGTCCTGGAATTTAATGAAAACTTTTTCTATTCATTTAAAAAGTTTCTGTTCTAATGCTGCTATGCTCATGACAGAGACACATTTGGGATCAAAGATCAAGAGCCATCAGATAACAAACACAGCCACCTTCGACTCGGGAGGGCATCGCTTAAGTGTAGCTGACGGTTTTTCCGTACGTCCATCACAAACTCTGCCTTAAAATATAATTGAAGAATGACCTGGGGAACGGATGCATCCCATTTAGCTCAGTGGTAAGAACATTGGAGTTATGGGTATTAGTAGGTCCCGGGTTCAATTCCCATGTTTAGTTGTCATTTTTGAATTTTAAGAATATATATAAATGCGACTATAGCCGTAATTATAAAATAAAATAGCTTCGCTATATAATTCATTAAAAGAAAATTGCCCAAAGCCGATTTTTGAAATGGTATAGTTTAAAAACATTCCTATCACCTCCCCCTCCCTCCCTCCTTCCCTTAGGGACCTTGCTAGTCTCGCGTCTCTTGTACGGACTAAAAAGAGTAGAGTCCCAACACAGCTTGTCCCATAACATTTTGTTTGACCTATTGTAAGCAGCCACTAAGGCGTGTTTGTATGAAGGGACACGTGCTGTTAATGACCAAGTAAAGAACTTGTCGGGGGTAGATCACTAACACATTCAAGTCCAAGATGACACCTTAACGATACTTAACTTGACTTACCACCCTTTTACACTAATGCGATTAGCGATAATGAGGTCTTAAATTAGTAATTCCTCTTTTTTAAGGTATGTGTATAGCCCCGGTAAGCGTATGTGAAGCTTCGAAATTTTCTAATCCAAATCTTTATCTTGAGAGAATTCGTTTTGGATTCGAAATTCCGGAACTAAATGTCTTAAAGATTTTTACCAGGCTCGAAATGTAAAATTCAAATAGATACTAGATTAGGATTCGATGGAATTTAACATAAGATTAGAATATAAAAATCATAACATTTGAGAAATTTAATTTTTTTAAAGAAGTTAGCATGGAGCCTTTATATGAGTTGATATTAACTTGCAACAATAATTAATATTTAAAATATAATCATTGTTTAATAGTGGTTTATTTACCTTATTACTCTCTCTCGACACCTCGGAGAGAGAAGTATTGTGATCATGAAAAATATTGATCTCACGATTTTGATAAATGTCGACGTTTCATGAACCCCTTAAACCGAAAAAGTTGTTTTTGCGATGCCGTCTGTCTGTACCTAGGGCTAGAGCTGAAAACATTTTACCGAGTGAGCTAAGACTTGGTGTCTGGGGTTTTAATAAGGTTCCCTCCTAGGAGTTTTTGGGATTAGAGTTATAAGTATAAAATTAATTGCTGTTTACTAATAGTCAAAAAGTAAAAGAAATTTATTTTTTATATTAGTACACTTTAACGGGTTTGATTAAATTTTATATCCAGGCATTGTTTTAACATTTTATAAAAACACAGCAACTTTCATTTTCCCATAATTTTCCCATTTACATAAGCCGAACTAGTTTAGTCAGATTTTTCTGTGACCCAGAGATCAAGATCAGTGTACTTAGTGTGGTTTTAACTGAATTGTTTCTCACTCTTCCTCCACGCACATTATAGTATATTTTTTCTAAAATTAGTACTCCTTCTAACCTATTAATTTAATGTTATCAATTTATAGAGATTTTAATATGTTTAATTCGCGCATAAATACATGAAATAATCATATAGTTTCTCCACCTGTCGAATATAAAACTGTTTAAATAGGCTATTCTAAATACAGACTTTATAAATGTACTAGGATTTTTGTGTACAAATTTGACACACTACTAAGCGCAAGTTTCAACTCTTGTCTGAAGAAGATATTATTAAAGATAAACGAGGTATAGTCAAATTTTCTCAGGAAGGACCCTAATCTAAAGCCACGTCCCCGCTGAAGTTACAATAAACTTTGTTGATCGACAAAATATGTTGCTCAACGTGTCGGTTAGTTTCCCATCTAGTGTCGATCGGTAAATATCAAAGGATGTAGAGTTTATTCTTTGGCGGGGACTTTTTAAGGTCTCGGGAAAAATTAAACATTCGTAGGATAGATTAATTTCTTAAAATTATTTTAGGAAATGGAGTGGGATAGCCCAAAGGTGATTTATTTTACTGAACTTTTTCCATCCCACAGACATTAATTATCGTAGGGTCGAGGGAATGACTCGTCTGAAGTTGGTGTCCTTTTTACCTATCTTTTGGTTCAATAATTTGAAATTAATTTTCGAACTCTCTTTCAGACGTCCAAAAGAATTTCCGAAAGCCACAGTTACATCTATTGGTGACATGGCGGTCTAGGGGTAAGGTGTCAGACTTCTATGCTGGCGGCCGGGGTTCAATCCTCGGTCCTGGCATAGATTTATCTGATTACCAAACTCTTCCTTCACCTCTGACAAGCCATCTTGTGAATGTGGGGAATGCCAGGCCTCCACCGTGGTTCGGATTCCACGTTAAACTGTAGGTCCTCCATTTCATCTCACAATCACCCCACCATTATACATTAGCGTAAGTGCGTATAACCCGAACGGGTAGTAAGACGCGGTGCTAATAATAATAATAATAATAATAATACATCTGTGTTCATGCTTCAAAACATCTACATCATCCTGTTTTAGATATTCAATCAAATCACTCTACCACTGTATCTACTTCTGCTATGAATACTTGGTCGTACCCAAAATCTTATTTTACGTGTTAATTTTGATAAAAAAATTTTACTTAATAATTGTGAATGCGGCACAAGCAATAAGTAGGCCATCCTCGTCAAACTTTTATTTTTGACTGTATGTTTTGTAGATTCGTTAGGTACGAGGGTAGCCAATCCGTTTGTTGCTCGACACTTGTCAATCAACATTATCGATTCATTGGTGGCTCGACTTTGCATTTAGAAAAGGTACTACAGTAGATCTACTTTCACGTTTTCATACGTCAACACTTCTGATCTGCTACTCTCACTTTTGATAGATATTATAAATACCAATAAACCATAGTTCTATCAATAATAGGCCTCACTCCCTCTATGCTCTTAAAGTCTTAGAATTTCTCCTCGGATTTTAAGTAAATATTCTACATTGGTATCAAGGTTGACAAAAAAATAATTAATACTATATTCATTAGTATAGTATATTAAGAGGGAATAACAGTTGTCCACGTTGTTTTAAGTCGCCAGTCACGCTTTATATATCAAAAATTAAAAAAAAAAGCTCTAAATACTCGATCGATTTGATTAGAATTTTGAATTTTAATCACTTGAAATGTGCTATTGAACGAAAACCCTTTAGAGCAGCCACCATATTGAAACGGATAGCCAAATTCAAGAGAATTTATATCTACGGTAGCAACAAGAAGGGTCTTTATTACAAACGTTTCTAAAAGTGTTATTAGACTTCCGAATATGTTGGATATTAGTATTTATAAGCCATTGTTCGCAATAAAGAACCTTCTGCTAGCTGTCACATTTCCGCCGTAGATGGTGTTTAAATCGTTTGGCCTAGTTTCAAAATATGTCCCAGGCCAAAGTTTGTAAAAATTGATCAACGCATTTGATAGTTATCACGGAAAAATCAAGATGGACGGAGAGAATAAATGACAAATGGTTAAGTTTTTTTTAACACCACGTCTTACTAACCGTTCGGGTTATATCCTTATATACTAATTAAGCTAAAGATTTTTGGGATTAGGAAGGTTATATTTTATAGGAAGTGTACCCTCATTTGCGTGGAGGAGAGGAAAACCATTTTGTAAAAACAGCCCTCGGTACACTCGACCGAGATTTGAACCTCAATCTCCCCGTCATCGGCAGTCTAGTCTACCGCGAGAGTAGTGCGTTAGACCACGCGGCCGCCAATACCGGCAGCGGTCAAGTTAAAACAGAACCTTGCTACTACCTTTTCTTGGTCAATAACACAATTAATTTAGTAAAAATGTAGTCGTGACATTTTTAAATATAAATAATATGATAATTAACTGCGGCTATAACCGTAACTAATAAATATAATAGCTTGGCTATTTATTCAATCATGGTATGTGCATGCGTACAGTTGTCATTGTACTATTGGTAGCATAAAGCCCTACCTAGCTGAAGGTGGCTACAGTAGGCCCATGACTTCTTTGGTGCTGACTGACAGCTCACAGCTGACTTTTGACACTCAAAATTTAGGTATATACCTAAATTTTGACCATCAGAAGTGACAGCTGCTAAACACATGTTTTTACATATCATTTGGTCCGGCGTAGGTATACATAATTTGGTCTGGTAACTTTTCAAAGCTGTCAGTCAGCACCAAAGAAGCCATGGGGCTACTGTACGTTATCTGATAGCTCATGATCTTAATTGATCACACACATGTAGATTACGATTTACCCGCTTCGATGGCGTAGTTAGCTAATACGCTGGATTCATGTTGAGCTAGACTGCCGCGAACGGGGAGATGGAGGTTCGAATCTCGCTCGGGGGTGGTTTTTCCTAAATGGTTTTCCTCTCACCCTCCACCCCCAAATTTGGGTTCACTTCCTATATATTTGACCTTCCCAAATCCTAGCTTATTAGCGTAGTTAGTACTTAAGCGTATGACCCGAATGGGTAGTAAGACGTGGTGCTAAGATATTTTTATTTTAAATCTGACAATTTGCCCACATCCATCACAGACTTTGCCTTAAAATATGAGTGAAGAATTACCCTGGACCCGGGACCATTCCTGGATAGCTCAGTGGTTAGACTATTGGCATTTAAAGAAAATGTAGTCCGTTTTGGGCCGCAAAAATATGTATTTATTTTCTAAAAGGCCCTTCTTACGAACGTTTTCCTATATCTCTCTCATCAGCCGACTGAGAAATGGACCCGCCATCATTTCAATGCCATCACTTGATGAACCTAAGCTCGACCATTATGCCAAGGTCACTGACTCCTGGGTCTACCTTTATTCTGATTACTTGATGCCCATTTTGGGTCGTGTCTTTGTGGGAGTGGGATGTATCTCGAGGTGAGAATATTACTTTCGTACTACTTCATTTACAAAACCGTTCTAACGATTTTCTTTATATGCTGGTTATCAAGAATGATGAACGAGATCTTCATAAATCATGTCAGACTATGTGTTTTATTTTCATTTGGGTAATTCATTTGGCACTTTCTTAACAAACTGATTATATCAACACCCAACTTACAGATCAAACACTCTAATTCTCTAGTTCTTAAAAAATATTCTATAAAGTAATAATTATCATTATTATTATTAACAGTGGAAACTCGTATATCCGGCCTAACTGGGACCGAGTGTCATCTGGATCAACGAATATCCGGATAATCCGGAAATGAAATGAAAAATACATTAAAATGACATAATATATTACTACAGCTCACCATTTAATGATATTAAATATGGTCAATATGTGCGAATTATATGACATGAATGTGTTTTAGTTAATTTCTATTTTCTTTATTTAATTTTTCTTTCTTCTTTTATCTCATTGTAATACATTTATACATTTATAATTATGTAAAGAGCAATATGTTAAATTTTATATTTTTTGTATACAGTACATATAAGCTAGTTTTTAATTATTATACTCTTAGTACCTAGGTATAATGTTGCATTATTACCTGTTTAGTTGTAAGAAAAGAAACGGAGCTTAGCCTAAATAAAGATAGTATTATTATTTCTACTATTACTATAAATAAGTATTATTACCCCCATTGCCCCTTCGCCCCATTAGCATTTTAGGGCCCATTCGTGCTGTGTGCATATATATAGGGTGGCAATAAAGTTTATTATTAATAATAATAGTTCAGGAATAATTTATAATATAAACATATTTTTTAAAGATAGTCTTAAAATCATTTAAGTTTTGTTATTGATTGCTACACATTTTCACAACTTATAAAAATCATAATAGTTTATCCTGAAAAAAAAATTGAATCATTGTGAACTTGTTAGATGATGGTTTACTTTTGATCTCTAGTTTTAATGGTAGAATTTTTTTTTTTCCACCCTCTATTCACTAGACTGATCTGAGGTGTTAGAAGAAAGTGTATTTAGAAAGGTGTTGGCTCACTTTTGAGTGAAATGTGAGAGTAGAGGCTAACCTAAGAACCCCGAAACATCTATAACAAACTTTCTTGAACTAAGAGTAATACATAAAACATCGGGCATGGGACGAACCTTTCAAGTTTAGTAGTGGAGCATTGATAAAGCGAACCCCGTGTCCATATATAATTTTCAACCAGTGGCTTGTTACGAGTGTGGATAGGGTAAGCAGTGTTTGTTGATACTCTACCTGTGATATATTTTTTCACGCTTACTCTCCCATTTTATCAAACATATATAGCCTATTCTTTATGTACCCTTCGTTTACCATGTGAGGTATCAAGCTTACTTTGCTTTAGTCCACTATGGTACAGTAGCAACACGGCTTCTTTGGTGCTGAGTGACAGCTGACGGCTTTGAAAAGTTACCAGACCAAATTATGTATCCCTACGCCGAACTATATGATCTGCAAAAACATGTGTTTAGAAGTTGTCACTTCTGACAGTCAAAATGTAGGTATATACCTAAATGTTAGCTGTCAGAAGTCAGCTGTGAGCTGTCAGTCAGCACCAAAGAAGCCATGGGGCTACTGTACAGCTTATAAGATAGTCATAGTAGAATCTGTGGAGGTAAGACTGCCAACCTTCAGGGTTAATGGAGTGTAATATGTATGGTAAAACTAGGACTTAATATCCAATAAAAAAATTAGCTTTTCCACCGTGTCTTACTACCCGCCCCATGTACTAATTACGTTATTATGTTAAGGATGTGGTTAATTTAGTTGGATAAAGTGTATCCATACTTTCTTGTAGGTAGAGTGAAAAATCATTCAGTAAAAAAACACTCGGTATATTCTAATGAAATTTGAACCCTGGTCCCCCCTATTATAATCATTAACATTTAACACTCATATAATTAATATATATGGTTTTCTATGAACATGACTTAAATTTTGACATTTAATATGTCCTTAGTTTCCTATTTCTTCTACAGAGTTACTAAAACACGTCTACTCGAGCAGGGTCGCACCCATGGGTGTTGGGGGATTTGAGAGTTGAAGTCCCCCCCTCCCGCCAGCTGAAGGTTCGTCCCCCAAAAATTAAGAATATTACAAATATGATTAGCACTATGTTCTGTCAATTAATCAATTATATTTCGTTTAATTATATTTAATATAAAAAATATTTTGTGCAGTAATTAGTGATTTTCAAAGGAATACTTTTTCTATTGATTTTTAACTTTTCTGTAAATTTGCACTTGAATCAAAACTGGACCTGTGATACCTTAATATTTTCTAGAAATGGTTAAAGTCTTTACTCATTGTACATAAAGTTTTGAAGTGGGTACAGTAATTGAAATGATTATTTTAGAGCAATTATGTAAACACTATTGTATCAGGAAGAGGGGAAGGGGCAGTTGATATCATTATATGCCCGCAGCCCCACCAACTGCAAATTCTGGGTATGAAGAAGAATGTGTAAGCACAGACCTGTTAACCAGTGGAATACACAGTGACATAGGATAGGCCAAGGATCCGATTTTGGTACAAATTAGCCTAATTATTACCATTTGCATCCTTTGAAATAAAAAATTTTATTGGGGGGAGAAATAA
This sequence comes from Timema shepardi, assembly GCA_902151425.1. NCBI lineage: Eukaryota > Metazoa > Arthropoda > Insecta > Phasmatodea > Timematidae > Timema > Timema shepardi. Next base: position 110,357 of record CABFVX010000825.1, read on the forward strand.
CTGGACCCCCACTTTTTAGGGGGCGTCTCTGACTACACAGGCCTGCAATGAAAAAAAAATACCAGGGAATTGAAAGCTGAACTTTATGTATTTTTTTTGGCTGATTTTTAAAAAATATGAAAAATTTCTATCACATCATGTTTTCTTGAAAAATTCAATTTTACTTGGATTGTTATGAACATTTACCATAAAAAATTCGGCGTTGAATTTCTTCTCTCCCTGCCTGACCATCATTCTATCGTGGTGAAACCTACAGAAGACTGAATTCTCTCGACTCTTCTGGAGTCATCATAAAAGATATAAAAAAGAGATTTTCTCATAAGGTACTCAGTTTATCTCTCTTTAACCCAAAATATCGTGTACTTACCGTGTTCGTAGTAAGATAAAAGACGTGAATTTTTTTAAAGTTCGTTTCAATTTTTCTTTCATGTGTAGGCCTAATGTCGTGCGTGCGCTGATACAGTGATAAGTGGAAACTTCATCACATAAACCATTTTAACGGTTGCTTTTCTCTGAGTTTTGTGAAACATGGCTTCGAGTTCGAGACGTTGTGAAAATATGCCAGATGACTTTTGTTACATATGCGGCGAATATAGTGTTAATAAAAATCGCATGAGGAGCATTACATACTATGTAAGACAACTTTATCTTGCGTATTTTGGCATGAAACTCGAAGACCAGGACCAATCGTGGGCTCCTCATAAAGTTTGTGTGTAGTGTCTCAATGATCTACGCTTATGGCTCAAAGGAAAGAATACTGCTTTACGATTTGGAACTCCTATGACATAGAGGGAGCCGAAAAACCACTATGATCATTGTTACTTTTGTTCCTGCCATATCTGTGGGTATAACCGCCAACAATCAAAAGCTTATCTCTTATCCTGATAACATTCCATTGGCCATACGACCCGTTCCTCATGGACCTGATTTTCCAGTGCCTTTGCCTCAAACTGAATGGCCAGTCATATCTTCAGACTAGGAACATCCAGAAGTTCAAGGCTCCGATACTGAATAAAAGCCCTCTGGAGGTGATACGCCTCAGCCCTTCTCTCAGGCTGAACTTAATGATCTGACTAGATCACATACGATAAAGTTGAATGGAGGCGGTTTATAGATTCATCGAAAAGGAGCCTTAAACTGTCCTTCTTCATCACGTACCATCTGCATCCGTACCAGTTGGACACTCGGTGCATTTAAAAGAACGGTATGAAAACCTGGTTCTCGTCTTCAACAAAATAAAATATTCTGACCACGGTTGGACCATTTGCAATGATTTGAGAGTTTTTCGGTAATTTGAGAGTTATCTCCATGCTTATTGGTCAACAAGGCGGATATACAAAGTTCCCATGTTTCATTTGTGATTGGGACAGCCGTGATAAAACTAAACATTGGGTCAAAAAGTCCGAAATGACAAAATCTTGAACCAGGCACCAATAATGTGATTCGGAACAGTTTAGTTGATCCAAAAAAGTATTGTTATCCCTTCTGCATATAAAATTTGGTGTAATGAAGCAGTTTGTCAAGGCTATTCCGAAAGATGGCGATTGTTTCAAATACCTCTGCAAAAGTTTCCCGGTTTATCCGAAGCCAAGTCAAAAGAAGGAATCTTTGTTGGTCCAGATATCCTCAAGCTAATGAAGGATAAAAATTTGAGACTAGCATGACAACAAAGAAAAAAGAACCTTGGGTTGCCTTCAAAGATGTTGTCAGTAAATTTCTGGGTAATTACAAGGATCCTGACTATAAAGCAATTGTTATGAATATGCTGGACAAATTTCAAGCGTTGGGTTGCTCCATGAGTGTCACAATAAATTTCTTTCACTCACATGTGGACTTTTACCCCTAAAATTTAGGATCAGTCGGCGAAGAACCGGGTGAAAGGTTCTAACAAGACATCAAAGATATGGAGCTCAAGAATCAAGAAAGATAGGACAAGAACATGCTCGCCGACTACTGTTGGATGATAACACGAGATAGGCCTGAGATTGAACATAAAAGAAGAACGCAAAAAAGAAGTTTCAAAGGAAAAAGAGTACGTACTTAAATAGAAACTTATTTTCTGTTTAGTTTTTTTGCTCAGTTAAAAATTTGTTTCAAACTTTCATATACACATACATAATATTTGCTCTTTTTGGTAAATCGTCTATTTTATGTATGTTACCTTAATAAAAACAAATTAAAATAGTATGTTGATGATTTTCTTTTATAAACTGCACCATAACTTGATGTAAAAAGTTTAAATTCAAGGGGACCTTTTGTTTTTCTCTCGACCAGAGGCGGCTCGTGCGATCTGGCAACAGTGGTTTTCATACATTTAAACCTATAAAAATTAATCGATTGCTGAAAAATCAATTTTCACCACCAAGAATCTATTATTTTACATAGATTTAAATGGACAAAAAAAACACTGTTGCCATATAGTACATGCAAAATTGTTCGAGAAAATTCCTTTTCAAATAGAGTTTTAGCAAATATATCAATATTGATTTTACAAAAAATCCTGAAGTGATGGGGAAAAAAATGGAGGTCATTTTCAAAATCAGCACACCAAATAACATAAAACTTGGCAAAAACATCTCTTGTATTTTTTTAAAACTTCAATTTCGTAGGGCTGTGTTATCTATTTTTATTATTCTCCAACAAATCAAATTTCCTAATATTACAGCTCAAAATCCTGGGTGTGTCCCTGTACTCGAAAATAGAGATAAACACCTGGCAGAGCGTCCTTCACTCCTTACTTCCTATTTCTCTCAGACAACAAGCCTTTCCAACGCGCATGCGCGAACTCACTCACGAAACATAACTAACTTGAAACACGCGGCCCAGACTAGGCCATCTGGTTTTACAACTGGAGAAGCGCGAAAGTTTAAATTCAAACCGAGCCAATAGCTTGTGCTGAACATTATGAAAAGCTTGAATTAACCACAAAACAAAGGACAATAGTTTCCGAAGCTGACATAATATAATATAAACGGTACACCCCTTTATCCGCAGTTTAATCACCTGTGAAAGTGGTGCTTTAATTTTTTCAGTTTTTTTTTCTCATCAATAATTATATATATGTAACACATTAAAACACAACGAATACAATAAACACCAGTCCCGAAGGGTTCTCTATTAGACGTTAAATTTAAAAATAAATCTTATTTGTTTGCCGATTCTTTGGGTCATAATTGTCAAAATAGCAACAGACGAAAGACATCCAGGGAGGAGAGGACTTGAAAGACCCAGGTGAAGATGGGAGTACATACCTTAGAGACCTTGACATAAGGAAGAAAGAAGATGTTTTATTTTTTTATGGACACAATTGACTTTATGAAAAAATGGTAGCTCTGCTCTATAAAAGGGAGATATATTGCCAGAGGGTTAATTGTGCAGACCACATGGCAGCCTCTATCCGCAGAAGTTAGTTGACACTAGTCTAGACAGCGGATGACATCAACTCGGTTGGAATGGCTCGGTTGCGGGCAGACGTCATGAAGTCTTTTATGGACACAATTTAAAAAATTGTTGTACAACTTTTTTGCCATCATTAAAATCTGTACCTGTGGTAATTTGTGAATGACAGCTTTGTAACACCTGTGTTTCCAGGGACGAGAAGCAGATAGACTTCGCCGAGCAGGTGGAGAGTGTGGCCTATGTATTGTGTGGGGAGAGCCCGATCACCCTAGACAAGTTCTGCCAGATTTTCAAGGCCAAGGGGGTGAGTTTTATTCTATACTACATTCTCATATAGAGAAAGTCTTGTAATTGAGAAAATTCCCGCTTCAAAGTTATTATGGAATTTGGAATATCATAAATGTGTGAAATAGAGAAACATTAGAAGATAGTTACGAATAATAAAAGAGCATGTATGACTCGGTGTATGGATGTTGTTGAAGCGAAGGGAATATACAAGGATAGGGAAGTGTGACGATAGTTAGTGAGGATGGATTAAGTGGGGAGTTGTGTTTTGAGGGATATGCACAGTTTCTTGCCTATCCCGTAAGGGAATGGCGTGATTATGTATGTGTGTGTGTGCGCGTGTGTGCATGTATGTGTGTGTGCGAATTTTTTTAAATTTCCCATATAAAATGTACCTCCTAGAACAAGAGTGGATTTTACCTTTTTTTTGTCAGTCTTTAAGTAAGTCTAGATCCGAAATGTTTTGATGAATGTTGTTCAAACTATATATTTGGATGTTATTTAGTTACACCTGAAGACGTTTTTGACTTTGACACTATCCCTTAAATTAAGGGCAGTTTACTTGACTGTATTTTAAAAAATAGTTATTTTTCAGAAATAGAGCTATTAATTTTGTTTAAAGTGTTTATCTAGGGAGTGTCTGTCCCCCTTTCAATACCCCTTCATGCCCCACAGTTTTCGAAACCTTGTCACTGAATCACAAATACGACAAAGTGGATTTTCTCCCCTAGATGTTACTCAATCAAAAGATAAAGCTTTCCGACATTATAAAAAGGGGATTAAAATTCCTCTTTCCAAGTGGATTGAATCTACCTTCAAAGATGCCCCGTGGCCAGCGTTTTCACATACAGCATATCTGCTCGGCGGGATCGCTTACCCTACTCCTGCGACTAGAAATGGCCCGTTTACAATCGGTCACAGCTTGTCGGACGTGAACTCGAAAGACACCATGTTTATTTTATCTTTTTTTTAAACTGGCTATAATGTAATGTCGGAAGACGTAATTTAAACCAAAATGACCTTTGTCAATTTGGACCTATGTCAATCTCCTTTAAACAAGCGGGGCCCTACGATTCCAACATATTATAAAGCTTGCCGCACACTGGCTCTGATCGGATCGTAAACGTCAACGTAAAATTGGAATGGAACGAATCGGTTTGCCAGGAGGGAATATATTGACGGATTCCACAATTATGTGCTTGCATCCTCAGTACTGGACTATTTCATCATCCACACTCGCGTTCAGTTCACACCTGTTGAAGTGTTCGTTTCCTCTTCCTATAACATTTTACCTGTTTAATATATATATATATATATATATATATTTCTTTGGATGAATAAATAATCAATTTAGTCATACAGTACCCTGTAATTTATTAAATTGATAACCAATATTGACCGTGTTTTAAAGGTAAATTCGTGGAAGGAAATATTTGGTATTTTATGTTAAATTTGGTGATCTGGTGGTCTAGGGGTAAGGTGTCAAGACTTCTGTGCTGAGGGTCCGGGGTCCAATCCTTGGTCCCGGCACAGATTTATCTGATTACCAAACCCTTCCTTCACCTCTGACAAGACATTTTGTGAATGTGGGGAATGCCAGGCCTCCACCGTGGTTCGGATTCAATGTTAAACTGTAGGTCTTCCATTTCATCTCACAATCACCCTACCACCATTACACATTAGCGTAAGTGCGTATAACCCGAACGGGTAGTAAGACGAGGTGCTAATAATAATAATAATGTTAAATTTATGTCGTGCACTAAAAGTATTTTTGAAGCCACTTCTTCCGCTTCTTCATCGGGATCGGCGGCAATTCACAAAGCAACCACCATTGCCTCCTCTTCACTGCTGCTCTCACTCAAATCTATGTACACTCTTTGGGTGCTGTCTTCCGACCGACATGAATTATTTATCTCCAAACCACTGTGCGGACAAAACTCATTTCCATTCTTAGGTCTCTAATTCCGACCGTTCCAATCCGATTCGGTGTTTGGCGAGCTTAAGTGCACTGGCGTGTAATATTGCATGCTCCAGTCGCCAATGGAGAGGTGATTGCTAATAGCTTGAAGTATATTTGTATTGCAAGTATTGGTTGAAGTCGCTAATATGTAAAAATTATTATTTTCCTAGTAACAAAATATTATCAATCAAAAGGGTTAAACGCATCTAATATTTTAGTAAGGGTTAGTGTATAATTGGATTTTTTGTAACTTACAGAAAGAACAAAAATATCTATAAAACTATTAAATATTTTGTTTTTTTGGTTGTGGCAACAAGAGCTATTATATTACGTGAAATTTTAAATTAAAGTTAATTTTATTCACAAGTGTATCTTGTTATAACTAGCCACTAAATTAATTGAATATTTGTATAGCCTAAAGAAAGCTACATACAAAATATTAGTTTCAAATTAAAACTTTTTTAATTTGTAAGCAGACACAAGAACACATCCGAAGACAGTTTGTATGACGTCAGCAACCGTCCTTGTTTCGGCTGCTTTGCTATCTTAGTTTATAAAGAGAACGCAACCTTTTATAACCTCTTGTTTGAAAATAATTTCTAAGTGAAACCACAGACATCGCTTCAACAAAAAAGAAACATTCAGACTAACATTTTTATACGTTCGTGTTTCACCAATGTAAAAACTGCTAAAATTATATAATTAAATTTAAAAACAAAGTGTCTGTTGAGAACATTTAGACCGCTAAAAGTAGCGACTAATCAACATTTGGTCTTATAGATCACATGGTCTGGCGAATGGATATATGGTAGCGTTTTCTAGATGTCACGTTAACCTAGACGCCTGCCGTAGAAGGACAGTAGTATTAATATACTATTGTGCCTCGGGTATCGTTAAAAAAAAAGATTGTGGAAAATTATCGACCAAAATTCATCGGTGGGGAAAACATCAAAGCTTAAACATCGATATTTTCAAGATATCAAAGTTCTTTGTCCATCTCTAAATATAAGTATAAAAAAGTCAAATCTCCTTCGCTTCAATTTCGACATCCGCAATAACCTTCCCATCTTCAAAACATTTCAAAGGAAGATGAAAACTTGGAAATATTAGGAAAATATTTGGAATGTCTAACTAAAACTGACGTGTTCAACATTTTTTTAGAACCACTAAAAATATGTCAGCACCGAATAGTGATTAAATTACATATATAACGTAAATTAGCGTATAAACCAAACGGGTAGTAAGACGCGGTGCTAAATTAACAAATTAAAAAATGTAAATTAAATAAACTCTTGTCCCCAGGCCACAATCGAGCCATATTAACCGAACAGCCACCGTCTGTTGGCAAAGATAGGGCCAAAATCAATGGTGTCATGTAGTCAGCACCACACACCTTCAACCCGTTGGTCTCAGTTTTCTCGACCGGAGCTGTTACTTTTTCATTCAAGTAGCTCCTCTTTTTGTCCTCAAGAGGTAGTTTTACCGGGCTCCAGACCCACTGCTTCACAGATAGATCCGGAGTTGCTGGGGATCTAACCCAGGACTTATGTATTTGTAACCATGAACTCTGACCACTAGACCATAGAATTGGTCAAATTTATAAAGTAAGCATACATTAATTCTGAAATGTTCGCCTGAAATGAAAGCGTTCTTTTCCCCCTTTAAACATTTCGCTTTTCATAAATACATTTAATGAATGCATTACGTGACATCAGCGAAAACCTTATCTTTGACTTCACCTTCACTAAGACTTCGCTTCTAGTTTTAAAAAGTGATCTTAACAAACCCCCTATGGACAATACTAAAAGTGCGCATCAGACAAGAGGATGCGACTGGTTGTAGATGAGCCATAAGTTGACGAGCTCACCAATAAACAATTTGTTTATGATTAATCTTATATTTTTAAAGGCCGTGTGGATCTGCCTACATCAGAGGTGGAAAGCAACAAACAATGAGTTTTCAGCATTTTTTTATAAAGTTGTTACACTTTCACAAAGTTTTGGAAAATATCATTCTAACTTTTCACATAATCATTGAAATTGTTCATTATTTTATCCCTACATCCAAAGTATAAATGCATTTTAATTCCAGTACATTTGGTGCACGTTTGTGTCCATACACATGCACTAATTACATTAATAGTATATATATATATATAAAGTAGTGTATAACTTTAGAGGTAATTTATCCGCATTTGCATGGCGTTGGTGACAAAATCCGATAGGAATTCTAACGCTGATCTCCCATAATCGACATTCCAGTCTAACAAGAGAGTGATGCGGGTAAGATGATTTTTTTTAAATATACATATGTCCTTCTTTTTAAAAAATGAGTCTACATTCAACCACCTTTTTATTATGAAGACATTTGTTTAAAAATGGTAAGTGCCAAGGTTTTTTTACATTGATGTTTGATGTGTCAAATAAATCAATTTTTAGAATTAACCTTTTACAAAATCTATAGTAAGAGTTGAATACATTTTTAAAAAAACCTACACTTTTAAATACTTAGCTTATGAAATATCCTATTTTAGATATTATACGCCTCTTAAATGTTTATCAAAAATAAAAAAACTGGGAAAATAAACAATGCTCAGGGGTATTTGTTTGCAAATAAACTAGCCTTAATACCAAAGGATAATACAAATTTTTGTGTTTATAAATCATGTTAATAGTAAGTGACCTTTTATAAAATATTTTGAACATACAACAAGAGTATATAGATTGTGTGGACTGTCAGTGAACTTAACAGACACATTAATATGTAGAAAATCGTAGAAAATCTAAATGTAATAAGAATGGACGAGAAGGGAGTGTGTAAAACCATTGGCGATTAAATAACCAAACTAATTCTGATATATGTTATCTGAAAAAACTTGGAAGGTTTTTTATAAACTCCATATTGCGGAAAAATATTTCGTTGCGTGGATTGAAGTTGAAATCTTAATTTTATTGAATCGGCTCTAAATCAAATTTAATAATGGTGATCGCATGTTTTGAGACGTCCCGTTTGCAACATAATGGACTGCCTATGACAGAGAGATCGGGGTTAAAGAACCTGTCATGTATACTGAGGGTAGTTTTTCCTAAATCATATTCCACTATCCACGCAAATTTGGGTACACTTAATCTAAATTTAACCTTATTCATCCCTAGAATATTTGCGCAGCTAGTATTTATGCGTGTATTCTGGTGCTAGAAAAAATAAAAAAACTATTTAAGATTGACTTAAAATTGAATTCTGGTTCATTAAATTTTAATACATGAAAGATATAGATAATAATTGTAATAAATTGCCTGAAAGACACACACACAAAATTAATCAACTTGTTTTACAATCAATTTTTGAGCTCTTTAATTTTGATTTTTTATTACTAGCAATTTCAATACAAGAATGTGGAAATATGCGGATAAAAAAATATTGAAATATGTGTTTTAGTGCGCCATGAAAGCAGTTTGTTGTTGGTGTTCGAATAACTCTCTTAATAGCAATTGAATTCTTCCAAGCCAATCAATTTTTCAAGATTGCCTCGCACCATGTATATGTGATTCTGATATTTTTCCTTGTGAGCACCATCTTACTTTTTTTTCATCAACTAATAAAAGTACCAAATGTTTCTTCCTTTTTACTTGCAAACAACCTCGAGGGGGAAGGCGGGAGAATCTAGATTTAGTCAAACTAGTTTCTAAATAATAAGTTACTTTAGCCATTTGTTTCACAACGATGACATTTTCTTTGATAAATGGGTTTTAAATCGAGAAGACATAATTGGGATATTTACTGCCGAAAAATTACTGGAACCAACTTATCTTGTTTATTACAGAGTGGGCTATTAGCTATTTTTCAGAATTAATTATTTTTGTTGGATATAAAATTAAAGCTATTTAATTTTTTTAATATATCCAAATTAATAACTATTTAAACCAGATTCAGTGGCCGCATGGTATAACGCACTAACCTCTCAATAAGCTAGATTAATTATGACCAGGAGCTCAAGGTTCGAATCTCTGTCGGGTGTACTAAAAGTTTTTATCCTAAATTGGTTTTCCACTCTCCCTCCACGCAAATGGAGGTAAACTTCCTATACATATAACCTTCCTCATTCCTAAAACCATTAACGTAATCAGTACATGGGTGTAGCGTACAAACCGAACGGGTAGTAAGACACGGTGCTAGAAATAATAAGCTTTCGTATAGTGGGATTGCCTTACACCAGGAATTAAAAAAACCAACTGGTTTGTACCCACTAATTCATAAACACTTGTTTCAAGTACCCCAAGAGTTTTGGTAAACTATTCATTTAATCTAGAAAAGAAGTGTTATTTTTACTAACACATATAAAAGTTTAATGAATTTATTTATTTTATAAGCCAGGTGGTAAAAATTAATACACATATTTTATTTACAAATATTTTACAAACTTCACATGCCACTTCGGTATAATTTATTTTCAGCTTTGAGATAAAAATGGAGAGAGAACATGAGTTATAAAACCAACTTCATAATATAGAATAAAATATATGAATAATAAAATATATACTTAATAAGAGCTCTGGATATCTATAAAAAAAACCAATATATTGATTTCCAATTATTAAAAAAAAATAGAATCATCGTCATTACTAACTTAACTGTTCCTGAAAAGTGTACCATCTACGTCACACCTTGTGTACTATTAGAAAAGTGTTCCGGTAGATGGCACTTAACGTCTGATGAAGTCAGATGCGGAGTGTAGGAAGAGAGGTCAATAAGGTATGGGTTGTCAGAGAGGGCAGCACTGACACACAAGCGCGTGCCAGGTGAAATTAGCCCAGTCCAGGTATTCTCGAGTACCCAGTGCGACAGTGGATTATTGTAGTCAGGCAGCAGCTCGATCTATTGTGGGCTCTATCAACTTAGTCATTAATATATGTTGAAGTCTCCTTATTGTGTTTTCTTTACAAGGGGATTGGGATTATTCGTAAAATAATGGAGTGCAGTTGTTGAGTGTCCAAAACCCAATTAATATAATTTAATTTACTAGTCATAATTTAATATTTTGGAAGAAGTGGTTCTTTAGTCATGTTTTTAAAAACTAAGTATCACAATAAAGGTCTATATATTGAAGCAGGAATAATTATTTTATCCAAACAGACTATACATTGTATTAGTATTATCACCAGCATAGTATCCTTGTTATTTCACACCCATACTCTTGAAACCATCAATTACATGGTTCCTTGCCTTGTAATATTTACATACGTTATTATTTCTTGAAGTAAATGCCAGTCTTCAAAAGGCAACGCCACAAAACATTCTATAAATATAAAAACAAAACACAATCTTGGCATATAAAACCCTCAGTCGGGGAATCTGGCGCTCTGTTATTAAAAAATCCAGTCGTGACTCGAAGAAAAAATTTCCAAAAAAAAGTTTTCACTTATCTTTTCTCGGTGTTTGCTTGCCACTGGCGATGCAGGAGAACGTGGATTTTTCGAAGCTCTATAAACAAGTCGGTACCGGCATTTATTTATATATATATATATATATATATATATATATGTTTTATGTTTTAGACAAGCAGGGGTTGGTAAAGGAAACTGCATCCGATGTAGATTGCTGTGACTAGAAAAGTGAGACAGGAAATTTAATTTACCTTCAGGTAGTTTGGCACCTATTTAAATGGAGCACATGCAATCTGATCTTAGCAAGTTTAAAGTTTACATTTAAGTTTCATATCTTCAAAGCAAGTTAAATTAAAAGAGTATCATTTTGATTCTTAAAAAAACAACTGGATTTGACAAATTATGAGAAGAAATGGCTTATTGTGTGACCCAGCCAGAGTCGACGGATTTTTCTTGAGCGGTTAAAAACCAACCATAGGTCTCATGTTTATTGTGGAATGTTAAAGAACCATGTAAGTTATGTAAAAATACCTTTCCCCGCAAAATTGTAGGCCCTTTCGCTCTCCCTTATAGACATTCTAGTGTGCAGATATATTCAATTGGTTCAGAAAAGATACGTTAAATCCTTGAAAAAAAAAGTGACGTCATAGAAGGAAAAGTGGAAGAGTGAAGGGACTAGGAATAGTACGAATGCAATTGACCTCAAACGCGTAAAGGAGATTAAAGTTTCAGGATCAAAAAAGGGAAGCTTTTGAAAGGAAATGCTGAAGGACTAAATTTGTAAAAGGCAAAGAAATTTTCAAAATATTAGCTCAAGATATAAATAACAGTTTAATTAGGGGAATTAGATATAACTAGCTAAAGGTAGGGATAAAGTGTTATGAGGTAAGACTGGATGGGCTGAATATAACTATCTCAAGGTGAGGGAGGGGGATATTGTGTATTGAACCGCACTGTAAAGAACTAACTCAAGATAGAGGAAATATGAATACTTTTTTAAGCGTAGCAATCTACTTTTTAGTCCTAATGTGACAGAGTAAGTAATCAGAGTGACATAACATACAAACAATACATATTTTCGTTAGCAATGAACCGTGATCCTCTAGACTCGTGCCCAATTACTTAAATTACAGAACTATATGAGTGTAGTAAAATTTATTTTATAAAATTAATATTTCAATATAGATACAATCATTTTCAGACGCCCATGATCCGCCACTGATGGGGACGTAAACTGGGCGTGTTTGACGAGGCTCTCTAAGCCGCGAAGATGATGGGTGGTTGCCAACATCTCCTTGCGCGGGTCTGGACACGTCGTGTTGTGACAGGCGGCAGTTAAGTGCGATTGGTTCGTCCGTCCTGCCACCAGGAGCGCTGACACCTAGGCACGATATAGGGCGTTTGTGATTGGAGCAGCGTGGCACTTGGGGGGCACGGAGTGCCCTTGTAGCACCTTGTGAGGTTGTAGGAACGATAATTACCTTTTCCCAATTGCCACCCATTTTAATCGGAGCAATTTGATAGCTGTGTTTTTTTCTTACGTTCGATTTGTTTGAGGACTTCTAATTCACTGATTTATTTTAAGATAGTATGCGTTTTCAAGTCTTTTTTAAGTATTACATTCAGTTAGAGTTAAAGCCCATTTCCACAAGATACTTTAATATAACCTTAGTTAACAATGCTACCTAGCGATACAGTATTTTAAATGGTTGTGTTTCTTCGTTCGTCCGCTGCAGAGAACAGCGCTGCTGCTGTCACCTGTTCTCGCGAGTAGCGACATATAGAGCAGGGGCCGTCCTTAAATTACTTAATTCTTTTTTTAAAATGATTTTTGACTCCCTTTACGCTTTCTTCCACCACTTAAGCGATCGTAAGGTTTTCCTTCACCCCACCCCCTACAGCTTACGTCGCTATTTTACGATTTGGTAAATAAGATTATTTTAATCGCGTGATTTTTTTTTAAGGCAGAAGGTTTGGTGTTAGAGCGAGTGAAATGAAATTTTAGAATACTTTAATAGCTGTGAGGTTAGGTGTAATATAAAACCTTTTATGTAAATTAATTATAAGTGAGATTTTATCATTAATGTAGGCCTATTTATTTTCTGAAAAACTTTTTTTATTTAGTCTCACTGTAAACATTGATTTAAAAAAATCTTACGTAAAATGGATTAGGGACCCCTCCTCCCTCGTAAGAAAACGTAAGAAGATACTGGAAACCCCCCTCTAACCCCCCAAAAAATCATTGTGTAAATTAATTATGGGTCAGTAGATTTCTGGTGGAAAATAACTTAATGAGAATACGATATTGTTTTACGGTCATTATTGAAAACATTTTAGTTGATTAGTAGTTTTATTTAATATATTATACAATTAGCAGTGTCACATCACATGGCTTGAAGTACGAATACGTGAAAGTAGATCTAGTGACTTTTATAACTGTCATTTTAAGGCCCTTCTCACCCAAATTTGATTAGTTTGTATCTGGTGATCTGGCAGAATTTACGACACATCCCTACAAGGTTTGGTTGCCTTGCAAAATAGTATTTTACCTAATTAAAATTTTAAATAGAACTATTAATATGGGTCTTTATTTTATAATATTATTATTATTATATACATTCATCACGAGAATTATTTAACGATTTATATTGTTAGACTTTGAGAGGCTTCGGCCATCAACGCAAAAGGGAATAATGGGACCCTCACCCTGTGAACACTGGAAGCCCCTAGAAACAACTGTATTTGTAGTTCCCGAAAATAATTGAAATTTGAAGGTTCCTAGAATTTAATTATAGCAGTCTTTCTTTGCCTGATTTATTTTGTAAAATTACATGCCTACTATTGAAGCTATTAATTGAATTGGTCTTCCTTGGCAAATCTTTGAAAATGGACGCGTCTAGAAGCTATTTTGGAGTTTGGTACGAGGACATCTTTCAGTTTCATATTCGAGAATATTGGAGGCGAGATAACTAACAATAGGGGGGACGAATTTATTATTGGGGTAAAGGGATTATTTACATAAAATGGACAAATTTATTCTTGGGATGGAGGGACTATTTCCATAAAGGGGGAACATTTATTATTGGGATGAAATAACTATTTCTATAAAGGGGACACATTTATTTCTGGGATGGAGGGATATTTCCATAAAAGAGACAAATGTATTATTGGGATGGAAGGATATTTCCATAAAGGGGACAAATTTATTCTTGAGGGGAGGGACTATTTCCCATGGTTTTGCTACCAGTGACCATGTAACACACAGATATTAAGTTTAAACGACATCCTTCAAACTGTATCAGCTGTAGCGACAGGTACGTACAGAAAGACAGATATGGGGGAAATGGGAATAATTTAAGATCCACTTTATCCTGAGTTCAACAGAACAGAAAACGTCAATATTTAACACAAACCCAGAGGGAGAAAATTTGTTTCCCAATTGCACTACTGTTTCTATATGGAATTGAGTAACCAAATGGACCCATGCGAGATGACTAGAAACAAGTCTCATGAAACATGCAAGCTTTTTCTCCGAACGTATTTAATTTCAAACCACCCTCTTCCCCATGATCTTCAGTGACCTGGTCTCCATATCGGTGAAAAGTACTACCCCGTCGTCATCCTCGTACTCCTCGTAGACTATCTCCACGTGTTCTTCAAAACCCACCCTCGCAGCTAAGATCTGCGACGAGATGTTGGTGAACGAGGTGACCGTAACCTCCAGTCCCACGGCCTTGGCCAAGTCGAACCTCGCTTTGAGGATTTCCAGCCCCAGGCCTTGAACCTCTGAACTCTCGGAGGACGCACAGACCGTAGCCCGACAGGTAGTGGTCGACGCCGTAGTGCTCGAACGAGTCGAATTTCTTGGGGATGTAGTCTAACCAGAAGCGTGTCGCTTTCTTGACGGTCTCGCTCAGGTTCTGGAACCAAGAATAGGAAATACAAAGGTACACTCCAAGTTTCATAGGAAGAGCCTTTCTTATCCAACAGCTCAATATCTCAGAGAAAAAAAAAATTGCAAAATCACTGACACCTGCTCCGGTTACCGCATTGTCTACGACAGCGGTTCCCAAACTTTCTCGACTCGTGAACCCCTTTCACAAACATCTGAGCTGCATGAACCCCCTGATAAATATTCATAGCCACTCATTTAATTTTATACCTAATTTTTTATGAAATTTAGTTATTAATTATAATCAAAAGGTTTGATACCTTTAAATTAACCTACCTTAGCTCGGTAGGTACTTTGGGATACCCGACCCAATATAATGGAATAATATTGTAATAACTCAAGTACAAGTTCAAATAATTATACATTTGTTTTAAAAATTAAAACCGAAATTAAATAAGAAAAGTACTGTACTAACATTTTGTTATCTTTACTGTCACAATATCACATTTCACATGTTTTTTAAAGTGGTACTGGAAATTGATACTTTGACATAACTTAACTGAAATACCCTCCTTTAATCTCACAATCCCATGCCGATTTAAGATTCAACATTGTTAGCCAGTTTTTACAGTTACTCACCTCTTCACGCGAATTAGTGAAAAGGATGCACTTGCTTTGGATGTCACATAGCTTTTAAAGTCAGCAACCATAGACGATAAATAAAGTTTCAAGTAACTTTCAGCAACGAGCTTGTTTCTGAATTTATTTTATAAATAGGCATATGAAGAAAAAGATTTCTCGCTCAAATTCGTAGTAGAAAATGGTAATAAAGCTGCAATAGCTTTATTCACTAACACTGGGAATTTCTCCTTTAAACTTAACCAGAAACCCATTAATGACAAATATTTATAGCTTTTCTTTAATTCAAAATCGATGGAAATTTCAAGGAGCTGCTATTTTTCACTCACGCTTAATGTGTATAGTTTCAAAACTGCTGTCTCTTCCAGGGGATTGTGAATCCAATTGTTATTATTGGACATGTCTGGGAAATATTCTGTGAATATTTTTCCATGTCCCTTAAAATGTTCTATAACTACGTTCTTTACATTTTCTTACAAAGAAAGATGAGTTTCAACCATGAAGTCGTGAAGGGTATCAAAGCACTCCGTTTGATTGCTAATTAAACATGTTTCCCAAAACTTATTTTTATGAACGACTCGATACGTTCTTGCGCAGTAAAAACGTTAATACTTGACCCCTGAATAGAGAGTTTTAAACTGTTCATTTTTGAGAAAATGTCTGCCAAATAGGCAGGCCAAAGCCCTGAGACACATTTGATCTTGCATGCACTTTGCTTTGTGAAAGAGATGTTTGGTAAGAAAAACGAAAACTTCGTGTTTAAATTCAAACAATCTTGTAAGAGTTATACCTCTAGATAACGACCCGACTTCAGTGTGAGACGATAAACAGTTGTAAATGCTTCCCCTTTCCTCACAAAGTGCTGCAAAAATCCGCCATTACAAAAATATTTTGGCTAACCCCTAGGAAGATTCCGCGAACCCCCAGAACCACAGTTTGGGAACAGCTGGTCTGAGACATTAGTCTCTCGCAATAGAATAGACTGTCAATGACTGAGATTGGGATTCGAATCCCGGTCGGGTGTATTTTGGGTGTTTTTTACTCCCCTAAACGAATTTTCTACTTTCCCTAAACGCAAATGGCCCTCCGATGATTAAGTTTAGGGATCTCTGCTTTACACTTTATCTCGGTTGCGTAAGCTCTTAGATTTGATAATAAAATTTAAGTAATAATAGGATTACTGTAGAAGAACTACCTTATCTGATAGCTCATGATCTTAATTGATCGTTCATATGTAACTGATGATTTCCGCACGTCCATCACAGACTCTGCCTTATAATATGAGTAAAGAAGATCTTAGACATGGGACAGTTCCTGGGTAGTGCAGTGGATAGAGAATGGCGTACTAAACCAAAGATCGTGGGTACAATTGCCATGTCCTGATGTCATTTTTTAATTCAAAGAACATTACTATGATAATAATAATAATTATTATTATTGTAATTATTTTAAAGAGTAAGGGGATTGCTTTCGATACAATGTTTGCCTTGTTTCTACTTTATTTAGTTGTTAGAGCTTTTGATCTATATCTTCTCACGCTTTGACATGATGTTTTTCCTGCTCGGATGGATGGAAAGACTGATCAACTAAATAATACAAAGATAATAATATACTAAGTTCACTAACCTGTGGGAGTTCTAACTTTTCATTTTTGTAGGCTACTGCTAACAAGTTTGCGCCTACGATCCGTGGTCGAACATTTTTATTTAACTCTCCTTCGTCTTCCTCCAGGAAAGCCACAAGGGACAGGTTTTGTGTCAAATATTCTCCATATAGACCTCTTAGAAACTCCAAAATATTTGCATCTTCGTATAACTTAAGTTTCTTCATGGTGGGTTCATCCGGAGTGAAATATTTGATCATGAAGTCTAATAAATCTTCGTGCCTGTCTTCAGGGACGTCTTGGATCCTGAAGCGAAGTGTTTTACCTTCGGGCGTCTGACGTCGTCCCTCGCAGCGGTGCCACACGGTAGGGACTGGGGTTGACGCTGGACGCTTCCAGTATTTTGGAGACTCCTCCATTTTGGTTGACCTGTGGAAACAAGGTGCATGTTATAAGCATTGATTTTGTTGGTATGACTGCTTTTTGACGCCGGATGCTAAAGGTGTTTCATGGGGGAAGTGAAGCTCTACTTATGTCTACACGGTGCTACTTGAGGGAAGTGGAGCTCTACTTTTGTCTACACGGTGTTACATGGGGGGAAGTGGAGCTCTACTTATGTGTACACGGTGTTACATGGGGGGAAGTGGAGCTCTACTTATGTTTACACGGTGTTACATGAGAGAAATGGAGCTCTACTTATGTCTACACGGTGTTACATGGGGGGAAGTGGAGCTCTACTTATGTCTACACGGTGTTACATGAGGGAAATGGAGCTCTACTTATGTCTACGTGGTGTTACATGGGAGAATGGGGGGGGGAGGGGAAATGGGAGCTCTACTTATGTGTACATGGTGTTACATGGGGGATGTGGGGGCTCCACTTATGTATACATGGTGCTACATGGGGAAAATGGGGCTCTACTTATGTCTACACGGTGTTACATGGGGAAAATGGAGCTCTACTTATGTCTACACGGTGTTACATGGGAGAATGGGGTGGGGCTATACTTATGTCTACACGGTTACATGGGAGAATGGGGCGGCTCTACTTATGTCTACACGATGTTACATGGGAGAATGGGGCGGCTCTACTTATGTCTACACGATGTTACATGGGAGAATGGAGGGGGGGCCTCTACTTATGTCTACACGGTGTTACATGGGGGAAATGGGAGCTCTACCTATGTATACATGGTGCTACATGGGGGATGTGGGAGCTCCACTTATGTATACATGGTGCTACATGGGGGAAACGGAGCTCTACTTATGTCTACACGGTGTTACTTGGGAGAATGGGGGAGGGCCTCTACTTATGTCTACACGGTGTTACATGGGGGAAATGGGAGCTCTACTTATGTCTGCATGGTGTTACATGGGGGAAGCCACCGTTGTAATGTTGTAATGATTCCGTTTTATTGAATTGATTTCTAGTGCATTTAAATTTAGGTTGTGTCGATTTTATTTAGTCTCACTGTACTGTTGCTGTTTTATTTCCGTACACGCGCAAGCAGGTTAAGGTGAATACCATTTAGTTTGCTTGTTTACAGGCCTTGCAATAATTAAAGAAAAAACCTCACACTGTAGATGCGAGAAAGAGAGCAATGTGCTTCATTTGTAGATTATATAGTTATTATATTCTTTTTCTAGGAAGAGTTTTACTTGTGTCCGTAAGAGCTCAGCAGCTCCCGGGTACAATATGAGTTTGAAGTCTGGTAATTAGTGTTTGTTTTTTGTTTTTACTAGAAAGCGTTGTTAACTGTTGATTCGGGCTAAGACATGCGTGTGCCGATATGGCAAATCCATTATGATCTATATAATAAATCAACTTTCAAGCATTTCTTTTTTTCGACAATTAAACAAAAAAAATCTGTAATTTCTAAATAAAAGTTATATTAAATAACACAAAGTGTATTTAAATTATAAGATATTTAAATCGTAGGTACGTGTAGAGGATACCGTAGCGCGACAAATACATTAAAAATTATTTGATCTTTAAATAATTTTTTGAAACAATAGTTAAAGTTAGGTTTTTAATCATATAGGGACATGTTGATACCATTTTGGCTTTACTATATGAAGCGTAGGTCTACCAAATGCAATTGGGGAATCCAATTTTAGCTCTAATTGAATTAGTGTTGCCATATGTTAGACAATCATAAGAACTTTCTAATACACTTGAGATTATGGTTATAAAACTTATCTACTGGGATCCTTATGGAGTTTGAGAGATAAAAGTTGTGGCGCTGGATAGTAAATGTAATGTAACTTACCCCTTTTCCTCCACATAGCTTTCATAGATTAAGTTTACAAACCACTTCTTAAATATCTCCGGGATTTCAAATGTCGGTAGCGCGCCTTAGCTCTCGGGTAGACGGACACCTTAATTTTAGCCTGGGTAGTTGATCTAAAATGTATTAGTTTTGGGTTTACCTCTTATTCTATACGTGCTAATATTATCACCATTTTGTTTAAATCCCCACTAAATAATACAGTTCCTCTAGGCTATATATGTCGAGGGACTTTATATACATATTAAAACTAAGGCACACGGATATAAAAATATCTTCGGACATTACTTCAAATAAATGGCATAGCGCACCGCACAGAATTTATCTCGCTTTTAGTCTAAAATAGCCATTTACTATGAACTCGTAAGATTTGTGAAACTAAATAATATTCCTCTACATTGTTGTAGAAATACTACACCATAGGTCATAAATGAAATAATATACACTGTTACTTACTCTGACATTAGGAACTAAAAACGCTGTTACAGAAAAATTAGGAAAAGAGGAAGATCTCCGCGCGCCCAAGAGGGTAAGTCAATTTCACATTTAGAATAACTCAAAATAGTATTGTGTTTGCTCATAGAACAGACAATATTGGTTTCATAAACTCCTATCCCAAATAAAAGATTTTAACTACAACCTTACAGTTATAAGTTATTTTGAATCCCAAACAATTGCGGAGAAATTAACAAAATTGGAGAATTCCGTAAATGTGAAGTTCCCTTAGTGCTGTTGCACACGTACCGATAATATCGGTGTCGGTGCCGGCGCCGATATCGGTGGTAGTGAGATTCCATGTAATCTTATGGCCCTGTTGCACACGATGCCGACACGACAGCATTATCGTGACGACTACCGACTTGTCGGAGCAATGTCGGCGGCCCCCTTTACAAATACACCGATATCAGTGCTCAGAGCAGGTGGTCACTAGTCTGCAGCTGTCATCTTGCATTCTTGCATTGATGCTGGAGGTGAGGAGCCAAACGATTCAAAATGTAGTCAAATGTAGAAGTACTCATTCTAAGGTAGTTAAAGAATTTCCCCTCATCCTCTGGGAATCTCCCAAAAAGAGTATAGCAAGTGCCTTCAAGAGTCCTTGCGGCTACTATAGGATGCACCCAAAATCTCTTCTTCTCTGGTTTGGGCGTCGTCTCCTCCGGAGATGAAGCAAACACAACAAAAGAAACCTATTCTACATGTTGTTTGCTCGCCACCATCCCCAAAACTGCCTATGCCTCTCAAGCACCGATAGCGATATTGTCGGTGTGTGTGCAACAACCCACGCCAGTATCGGTGCTAACAACGATATCGGCGCCGGCGCCGACACCGATAATATCGGTACGTGTGCAACAGCACTTAGAGTTATTTTCATGGTAAAACGAGGATAGCCATTTTATCTATGTTAAATATTGCCTATATAAAAAATGGTATCAACATTGTTTGAACGGATTTCTAGAAAATTAATATTCTTATTTTGCCCTTAAATAGACTTTCCTCAATATAAGGGTTGGATCTCTAAGCCCAAAAAACCTTTGAGTGGACCTTATGAAAATCACAGATACCAAGTTTTAACCTTATCGGTAAAACGGTGTCGACTATAGGCTGAGACAGGCAGGCAGCCAGGCGAACCTTTTTTTATTTGGATACAAAATGAATAATTAACAGTTTTCTACGTTTTATAATTATAATAGTTCGATTTATTAAATTGATTAATTTGTTTTGAAACGAAAATGGGTCGGTTCGCCCATGTTAATAACTTTTTAGAAAACTTGACTGTAATTAAATGATCATTCATGCTAACAAAGATTATACTAATGTTGTCAAGCTATGCTATGAAAACAAACCGTTATGTTTTCAATCATAATGTATTTCCTTCATCAATGTATGAGTTATTATTTATAATTTAATTTTTGCTCCTATAGATCTCCATAAATAAAATAACGCCATCACTTTTTGTTTTTAGTAGGATATATTTGATTTTTATATAATTTGTGAAAAAGATTAGATTTTTTTTATTTTGGTTTATTTTACATCCCCATCCCCCCCTCCCCCCGCTATTCCACCTACCCTAACCACAAAAATCTAACACGGAAAATACATATTAATTAAAAAAACGCAGGAAAAGATTCTAATATCATAAGACTGTCAAAATTAACACCATGGCAGCCTTTGAATATTACGTAGATATACAATGAAGTAGGCAAGAAACCTTGATTCAATATTTATAATATTCTTTTAGTGCCCAGAAATTGTGTTCATTTTTGCTTCTAATACTATCGGTAGGATGGAAGTAACCGGTTGTTAAAAGTGGGAGTTTTATTAGTGTCCGATAGGTGGCAGCAGCTATGATGTTGGAACACTATCTAGTGGCGTATGAGTAAACTGAATAGGCTGGTTTCGACTTTGAGCGAGTTCTCGATTTAGTTTGATCTACTTTGAGAAGATATTATCACACTACCATAAAGTTTTGACGAGTCCCCCACTAGTGTCTAAGGGAAAAGTAAGCATGCGTGCACTAATATTGATAATATTGTATGAACAAAAGTTTTTATAAGGCAATAAGCTAGACTGAATCTAAGTACAAAGAAATATAAAAAATCATTATTTTAAAATTTAAAATTAGGCGTTATGGTTTCTAACAGCCACACTATAGATGTGCAGGTCATTTAACTGTTCAATAATTCAGTCGCTCTCTAGATACGGCATGTGGTTCATGACCTGGTCCTATGTCAGTGATATTAATATATATTGGGCTCCTGGCTATAGAGTCTGAGGTCCTGGATTCGATACCCGGAGCTCCCAGGTTTTTCTGTGAAGCAGTGGGTCTGGAATGGGGTCAAATCAGCCTCGTGAAGTTAAATGAGGAGCTACTTGAATGAAAAAGTTACGACAACGGTCTATAAAACTAATATTAATGGCCGAAGAATTCGTTGTGCTGACCACATGAAACCCACTATCAGAACTATCTTCACCAACAGATGGGGTAGTTCTAAGAATACTGATTGTTAGCTCCCACATAGCTCGTATAGTTCGTTTTGAACTAGATAACTTTAAGAGGCTGAACTAGTTCGACCATAACTCATTTTAAGGATTCATTAAATTCTAACGAGTAATTCGCTAACCATATATATCTACTCGACACACACTACAGTTGTTTAAATAATTTAATGTTTGTATTGTCGGTAAATATATTGTAATCAGCACACAAAAGTAACATAATTTTGTACCTGGAGGTATAGCACTTATTTGATATAGGACCTACAAATCAGTGGTTCTAAAATTTGTAGCCTACAGCTACAAACATGCAATATAATTGAAATAAATTGTACGGTAAGCCCCACAAACTTTCTCTTTCTTTTATCTTAATATAGAAACATTTAATAATTCTAAGATTTATGAAAGGAAATGATACATTTTGTTGCAGAAACACTCCATCAAAGAGCATAATTGATTGAACTAACACTTTTACAGAAACAATGAAAAATAGGAACATCTCTGTCTAACCACAGAACATAGCAATACATTTCAATTGTAAAAGAGTTTCATAAAAGAATATCTGTTTGCTTATAGCTCAGCAATTATTGGTTTTATCAAAATATATTTCAATTAAAAGATTCTAATTTCAATATTATTACAACTTCTCAATGATAAGTTATTTCTTATCTCAAATAGTTGCAGAGAGATCAAAATTTGAAATTTATGTTTATGTAAAGTAGGCTTAAAGTCATTTTCATGTAAGAATGAGAGCTCCCATTTTGTTTGTAATGTTAAACAATATTTGGATACAGAATTTAATCAAAATCGTTAAAGTGGATTTGGAGAAAATAGAATTTTTCTTTTTGGCCTTCAGTAAACTACCCTTAATTTTAAGGTTAGGTAAATAATTTTAGAAACCCTTAGGCATAAAGTTTCAACCCGATTAGTAAAATGGTCAGGTGTCATCGAGAAAACAAATTTTTATGTTTCAGGGGGGTCATGAAACGCCGACATTTTATCAATCCCTCGAGTTCGATTTTTTCTTACACTTAAAATACTTCTCTCTCTGAGGGGTCGAGAGAAAGTAAATATATAATCTAATCATCATAAACAAACTGAAAATACTCTTCGCGTTATTTGAAAATTAACTTACCGAGCTTATTGAGTCTGTTTTTAATAATATATTCTATTAGTATCCAACCAACAGCTCTCGTGTTGTGTTTCTTGTTTAACTCTCACTAGACGATGATACAAGATGAACTGTGTTATGTAGCCTCTGTTATAAGTACCCTCGAAGGCCATGCGATGAGTCGCAACCATGTGTTTTTAACGCGATAGATAAGATTTAAAGAAAGATACTTAAGGAATAAACATAGTGTAGTAACGTATCAAGTTGCCATTTGATGTGTGGTCTGTACACATAGCTCGCCCTGAAAGATAGCATCTTACTTTGGACATATTAAACTATGGTCCCATATGATAAACTACTCCATGGTGGAAACAAGCAAGGTAATTTTGCTTATTTTCAAGAAAAACTCTTAGTACATTAAGCAACTAGTCTATAATCTATTACTTAAAACATAGAATTTATATATATACTTGTGTGTGTGTATATATATATAAATGTATATATATATATATATAAATGTATATATATACTTTCAAGAATACAAAGCATTAGAAGCTTTAAGCTACATATTTTAAGAAATAATTTCAGATTTTGCTCAATCAACACCTACTTTGGTGGCCCATTGGACTAAGGCGTCATTCTCGTAATAGACTGGACTGCCAATAGCAGGGAGATTTGACTTCGAATACCGCTCGGGCGTACTTAAGATGGTTTTCCAAAATAGTTTTCCTCTCACCCTTAACGCAAATGAGGGTATACGTTCTCTAAATTTAACCTTCCTCATCCCTAGCTCATTAGCTTAATTAGTACGCATGCGTATAACCTGAACATATAGTAAGACGTGCTAGTAAAAAAATGTATTTTTTAAACTATATATATCTATATAGGTGTATAAGTGGTAGATAGGTGAGGACGTGGACTATACGTCAAGCTCGTATAAATTGGTTTGTTGGTGACAAGGATGGGGAAGTTAATATTACAGTTGGGCATGCAAATGGGGCTTTTTCCCTAATTATTTCCCGCAATACCTCCACCAAAATGTGGGTATAAAAAACTCTATAGCATGTGCCCCTAATGAAGAAATTCCAACCGAGCGGCCGCCCCCATTATTGATGGTATAGGATGGTGCGGAAACAATCAGACAATCTATGCTGAGTAAAATGGACAATGTGCTGAGATTTGTCGAACGTCCGGGGTAACACACCTGAGTGATATTATCTTCAAAAAGTAAAAAAAAAAAGTGTGTATTTTATTTATCTAGTGAATATTTACTATTAAATTAAAGTCTTAGTTTTCAAGTTGCTAATCGTCTCATTGTTTCGGCCACAGCCTGTAGTACAACTTCATATCTACCTCATTAGTGTAATCAAATTCGAATAACCCTCCTCTGTGGTCGAATGGTCTAGCTCTTAAGGTTTCACTCTCGCAATATACTGGACTACCTATGATTGGGAAATAGGGGTTCGATCCCTGTCAGGTGTATTGAGGGTGGTCACATAAATGCGGGTACACTTATTATAAATTAAATTGTAATAATCCCTAACTCGTTAGGGATATTAATTAGTATATATGCATGTACTGCACTGGTAGTAAAATGCTGTGCCAAATAATCTGAATACCTAACGAGTAGTAAGACCTTTAACGTGATACAGTAAATGTTTTTAAGAATATTTTGTTATTTCGAAATATGTTTCCTATCTATTTTGATGGAATATAGGATAGTACCGAAATGACATTGGTCTTGTAGAATTAACGTAATCCTATTTAATTCCCGGTAAATACTACCTGATGACTGAGCTAAATATTTTTATAGTCATCGGATAACGCAAGCAAGAGTGTGTAAGATGTAATAAGATGTTTCGTAATCGATTTTTATTAAATTTTATTTTGAACGGTAATAGTATGCAATGCTAACCGAATGTTAATATCATTTGATAATAAATGCAGAGCTTTTTAAAGTCGGTAATACACTATCACAGTTTAAAAATTAAAATTTATTTGAAAAAAATTAATATGATGTAACTATGAATATCATTAAAAGATCTTTGATAAAATAACATATTTTATGACACATTTACCTTATGGTTATAGAGCATGTTCCAGGGTTTTATCACGTAAATGGAATAAACCTGAAATATTAACCTAAACTGTAAATAAATTTTAAAAAACTGTAATAATTGTCCATAACCTTCTTAATCCCTAAAACCATAAGCGTAATAAGTACACAAGCGTATAACCTGTAAAGGTACTAAGACGGAGTGCTAATTTTTTTTTTACCAAAGCAGCTTTCTTCTAGCTCTACAGCGCATGAGCACTGATCTGAGATGGTTGGTTTTGAAATTTGATGTGTTATCAAGTATTGAAGATCAAAGGCAGAGCGGATGAAGACAGAATACACCTCAAAACAAATACTGACTGTTCTGAAAATTTAAAAACGACACATGGACACTGGAATCAAACCCGGGACCTTTTGAATTAGTATACCAATGCTCTAACCACTGAGCTATCCAGGATTCGTCCCATGCTGAGGGTCATTCTTCACTCATATTTTAAGGCAGAGTCTGTGATGGACGTTTGGAAATCATCAGTTATATATGAACGATTAATTAAGATTACAAGCTATCAGAATAGGCAGCCACCTTCGACTCGGTAGTTGGATTATTTCTGCCACTTGTACCATTATTATAATTGTGAGGGATTACATATTTAAGAAACAAATATCCAAAGCTATTAATTATACTTTTAGTGAGGATTACTCCAACTAGATATCATATTATAAAAATTGTTTCCTGAATAGCTCAGTGGTTAGAAAATTGGCGTACTAAGCCAAAGGTCCCGGGTTCGATTCCCATGTACAGTTGTCATATTTCAATTTTCAGAATATGAAATCTAGATGGATTAATCATCCATAAAAGCATAATTAATAACTTTGATTATTTGTTTCTTAAATACTGACTGGGCGAGCAACAAAATGTACAAATTTTGAAGAAAATATATTTACACACACTTTGTCATAGTTTGTGTCAACTGTTTTACTATGTATTTTAATAAAATAAATGACTACCACCCTAACACAGGCCTACCTCTCAAACCTATGTAACACGCGCCTGTCTCTGCAACACAGGCTCACCTCAGTAACAACCTGTACATAAATATAACTTATTGTTTCAGATCGTGGACAAACTCTTCCGGTTGGCGGACCAAGACTGTGACGGGATACTAACCCCAGACCAGGCAATGGAGTTCCTCGCTAACCTCAGCAATGCCAGGTTTGCAACGTATAGTACAGTTTCTAGTAGGATTCTATATCAACACTGTCAGATTAGAGTGAGACGCCTAAAGCCCAAATGAGGACTTAATGTTAATAGTCCACAAATACCTATTAAAAGCCTAAATGAGGGAAAAACGGAATATCAAGCTGAAAATGTATGTACTAATATAACTGACGACCGTTTGAGTCCCACAAAAGCCTAGCTGGGGAAAATCCCCGTCGGCAGAAAATGGCACATCATAAAGAAATTTTGCTTTTCAGAGTATAGTGGCTGGCCAAAATGTGATAGAAAGATTTTTTTTTGCAAACAAACACTCGTTACATCATTGATAATATGAATTATATGAATACACACACAACCTATCAAATAGTGGCTTGGTGACAGGTTAATTTCGCGTACATTTTTCCTGTGCCCCGTCCCCCGGTTAAAAAGGTTTCCCTCTTGTTACAGACCTAGATCAGGGATCGACAAGAGCAACCTGGAGTGGCTGGAGCAGGTCTTCAGACAGACCGTGGGGAACGAGAAGGAGATACGGCGGGATGACTTTAAGAAAATAGTCATCTCTAAAAACGTGGGTGACTTCATCTTTTGGAGCTGTAACATCTTGAGTGTCCTTTTGTATTTTTTAAATTAGGAGGATTTTAATTTGGAAGAATAAAAATCCTGTAAACATAACATCAACTAAGGAGGCTGGATTAGATGATGCAATAGCCGACTGATTTTTAGATGATGAGATGAATGACTGATTTTAAAATGATGCAACAAATGATTGCTTTTAGAAGATGCATCGGACGATTGATTTTATACGATGCAATGGTTGACTGATTTTTAGATGATGAAACGGACGATTGATTTTTAGATAATAAAACGGACGATTGATTTTTAGATGATTCAATTACGCACAATTGATTTTTATAGGAAATAATGAACGACTGACTTTTAAATGATGCAACAGACGACTGATTTTTAGAGGAGGTAACGGATGACTAATTTTTAGTTGAGACCATGGACGACTTATTTTTAGAGGAGATAGTGGATGACTGATTTTTAAATGACGCTATGGACATCTGATTTTAAATGATGTGACCAAACGATTTTAAGATGACTTAACCGACTAACAAATTTTATTTGTATGGATGGAAAACTGATTGTCTGAAAATTTAAAGCAGGGAAATTGGTGGTAGTGGGTGGGGAAAGTTAGTCAGGATACATCTTACCGACCGACACTTTGGTTGACGGACTAATAATACCATTTGTGGCCGCCCAGACTCGAAGGTAAAATTGCTCTCTATAGCTTTAAAACAAATTACTTTACATGTGTTATTAAATTTATATTTATTACTAGAAACTATGTTTGGCTAGAACTGTCAGTAACATAATGGCTTAGGCCTACTATTCTTAGAACTTTGGGTTCAGATGTTTTGATTTTTCTTTAATTAATGATTTTGTAGCTAGTAGTTAACAAATTGGCAGTAAAGCGTTCGTTCAAACATAAATGTTATTGGCATCTATTTGCGACCCTATTGCTAAGTGCCTTTTATTCTTAGTGCAAGCTGCCGGATATGGTAGGCCTACAAAGTAGACTAAATGGTAAGTGGAGTTAAATAAATCTTATCTCTCACTTCTCTTTATAAGGGTGTTAAACTTACTATGTCATTGTGATATAAGTAGAACGAAATTATTTTATTGAAATCAATTGTGTAAGCCCACAATCCGATTTCGATTAAAACAATTATTCTGATATTTTTTATGTCAAATCATGCAATTTGAAGCTGTAACTTTTGATATATATTATATCAATACTTATTTAATAACACTAGTAATAAATAGAAATAAAAAGGGGAAAAAGGGCTAAGTCATATTAAGTCACTAATTTTCCAGAACAACACCTTTTAAATCTCAAACCCCACAAGGGCCACAGTGGAAACATTTTAAAATTAATTTAAATATGCTAGAGACCTTTTTTAATCATAATATAAAGTGGATAAGAAAGGTTTCATGATTATCGAAACAAATGGCAGCACTAACTCAATTTGATTTAAAAAAATTGAATTTTTTTTTATATAAAAATTCCTTGTTATATGATAAACGGTGAAGTAAACGTTGCCAGTCTGAATGAATGGAATGTTTTTTTCATTCTCTCTTTCTCCCCCCTGTTCCTCATTAGCCCTTCTTCACGGAGCGAGTGTTCCAGATCTTCGACAAAGACAACTCCGGGTCCATATCCCTGCAGGAGTTTATCGACGCCATGCACCAGTTCGCCGGACAATCTCCAGACGACAAGATTCGTTTCCTCTTCAAGGTCTACGACTTGGATGGTGAGACCAGATTAACACATTTTTATTTTTATCTATATTTTATAAATGAACGTGGAGAATTAACTTTAATTATGGAAACAGCCCTATTTTAACAAATCTTGTAAGTAAATTATAACCGCTTCAATGGACGAATGGTTCAACTCGTCTCTCTTGCATTGTACTGGATTGCCGATGATGGAGAGGTTGGGGCTTGAATCCCGGTCAGCTGATTTTTTTTTTCTATATGGTCTCACACTTTTTCTACACGAAATTAGTGAATAAAATTACCCTAACTAATTTAATCCTACCTATCCCTAGAAATAGTGTGAGTAATACATATACCTATGTGTAACTTAAATATGTAGCAAGACGAGATGCAAAAAACAATAAAAATATATCGTTTAAAAATTTCACCTTGACACGGCAATTGAACCAAGGAATTGGATGTAGGTGGGGTATTTTTTGGGTGGTAGGGGGGGAGTATTCCTAAATATCTACGGGACCTGTGCCAAAGTTCTCTGTAATTTTTCAACTTTATTTAATTTAATCACCTACCTCAATGGCCAAATGGTATCAAGGCGTCACTCTCATGTTAGGCTGGTCTGCTTATGACGGGAAGATCGGGATTCGAAACACAGTCAGGTCCACTTAAGGTGGTTTTCCCTAAATTATTTATCTCTCCTCTCACCCCAAATAAGGGCAGATTACCTCTAAAATGCTTTCTTACTCATCCCTACCCCCTTAGATGGGCAGTAAGATGAGAGGATAAAAAATTAATTGGAAGTTATATTTTTTAATCTGTCTCGTTTGGGATCTCCTGGTTATAGTGGACCCACTGCGACTCTTACTTATCCTGCTCACTAAAATTCCAGAGGAGATCTTTGTGCCTGGCTGTGTTGTATCTTGGATTAATATGATTTTTCTGTCGAGTTTGATTGAGGTTTAGGGTTGTTTAAAAACTGACTATTCGAATGAAAGACCTAAAAGATGTGATATTATTAAACATAATGGTCCGCCGCGATGTTGCCCGCAGGAGACGGTCTGATCCAGGACAGAGAGTTGCAGCACGTGATGAGGGCCTGCATGGAGGAGAATGGTATGAAGTTCAGCGAGGAGCAGATCGACGACCTCACCATGGCGCTGTTCGAGGACGCTGACGCTGACAACAGGGGCGCCATTACGTACGAGGCACTCAAGAATCAGCTGGAGAAACACGGGGGACTTCTGGAAAACCTTTCCATAAGGTGACGAGATCGACCTTCATTGTTCCCTTGTTGGCTTTCTTTCGGACAGTTTTTGTGATCTAGTTTGGGTTTTATTTTGTTAGAAAGAAACTTCCAGTGGTAAACCACCCTCCTAAACCAATACTTGGCCCCATGAAAATCCACCCCCTTATTTAATCAGTAAAACTACCTCCTATACCCCGTGGTGAGCCACCTCTTGTTTACAGAACAAAACCACTTCATATATCACGTGGTTAGCCACCACATATGTCCTTAGTTAAACCATATCCTATACCCTGTGGCAAACCATATCCTATCAACTAGAACAACGATTCCCAAATTGTGGTACAATTACCACCAGTGGTACGTACAAGTATCCCCAGTGTTACGCCGTGAGAAGACAAACAATATCAGTGAATTAATGTCGGAGAATTCTTGTGAATGTGGGGAATGCCAGGCCTCCACCATGGTTCGGATTCCACGTTAAACTGTAGGTCCTCCATTTCATCTCACAATCACCCTACCATTACACATTAGCGTAAGTGCATATAGCCCGAACGGGTAGTAAGACGCGGTGCTAATAATAATAATAATAATGTCGGAGAAATAATTAGGGCATAATTAAATCTTATTAATACTCGTATATTTGCGCCAAGTCTAGATAAAAGTTAAACAGATGTAACCAGTGGTTGAAGGGAAGGCATTCATGATTCAAGCTTAATAAAGCCGGTGAATTATTAAAAGTCCTGAAATAGTAACTGTTCAGCATTATTTTTGGGGTATTCCAAATTACGGAGATTTTTAGGGTGTTATTTCAATAAAAAAAGTTTGGGAACCACTGATCTAGAAAGAAAACCAACCCTTATTTCCAATTTTAAATTACACCCTAGTAACTAAAATAAAACAAGCACTCTTTGTGATAGACTCATCTCCCTCTCCCATTATAAATTCCCCCTTCTCCTGAGTTACGCCCCCTGATAGCATTCCACTGTATACCTGTAGATACAAGAGGCCCACAGCCAATATTAATCTAAATGCCAATGTTGTTCCAGCATTGACCGGTGGCTAGTTCCTCCTAAGCCAAAACCACCTCCAAGATCCCTCATAGGCAAACTGACAGCTCTGAAGCCGTACCAGCTGTCGAGACCCTACATGAAGAACAATTATGTTTATCTCATCTTCGTCGCTGTGTACTTTCTCATCAACGCCGGGCTGTTCATCTCGAGATCCATCGAGTACCGTAATCACAACGGATACGTCATATTGGCTCGAGCTTGTGGTGGGTCACCATCTTTTGTTTCATCAAGTGCAATAAAACATATTTGAAAAAAAACTGTTTTAACCTCGCTATTTTGGTGGTTTTAGTGTTCCGGACCCATCGCTCCACGGACACTTATATGCCCCCTTTATTTTTTTTATACTCTTGACAATGTTTTACTATCGGACATGTTCACTTTAGTGTACTACGGTTATTCCCACCCTTTGTTCATTAATGTACGCTTTTTTATTTTTTTCCTCAGCATCGTACCCATTGTGGGATTGACCCATGTTTAAGGGGGTTATTTAACCCTAAACCAGTTTTTTAGGAGCTAGCACTAGAAACTGTATTTAAGTTTCAAGAACCTCCCTCTTGGAAACGTTAGTTTATTTAGCCACATTTTGACTGTAAAACAAATGTTTTATTTTTAAAAAATTATATAAAAACAGCTAAAGTCTTAAGTTCATCCCGGTCAACAAGGGAAGCACCTATTTTATCTAAGATGAGTATCTCACCCATGTCAGGATTCGAGCCCAGGTGATCCTTATATCAGTAGGCAGGCGTGCTACCAAATGAGCTAGGGTATCGCACAAAATAAGAAATATTTATAAGCACGTTATAAGGTAAATATTGACTTATGTAAAATTTCAGATTACAGCTTTATTTCCAAAGTTGTGTATGTTTGCCCTCAGGTCAATGCCTGAACTTCAACTGCATGTTCGTGTTAGTCTTGATGCTGCGACAATGCATCACGTTTCTCCGGACCCACGGCTTCAGCATGATCTTCCCCCTGGACCAACACATCTACTTCCACAAACTGACGGGTGTCGTCATATTCTTCTTCAGCGTCTTCCACACCATCATGCACATGCTCAACTTCAGTGAGTGAATCGCCACCATTTAAATTTGTTACTGCGGTGAATTCACTTTAGTGCAAAATAGAAACTTAAATCTTGTAACGAGCTCAACATTCAAGTACAAAGTTTCAGCTCCATTAGCTTGACACGATAGGCTTTAGTTCACCTAATTTCAGTCTGGCTGTCTCTGCTAGAATATTTATGTGCTTGGGAAACTCAATGAAAATTTCCAAATCAACAGACTCTTACCATTGTGCCGAGTGCTTAAAAGAACATGAGCTGTAGAGCTAGAGTCTGGCAGACAGCTTCATTAATTGTGAGGGTATTTGAAATAACTCGTTGGATAGAGAGAACGTGGGTCAAGTTGAGCTTTGTAACCACGCAGCATCGTTATATGAAAACATACATCATGATAATAGTCTTAAGAAATATGTATATTCACCAGGGGGAAAAAATGTTAATCAAACTACCTGTTTTATATTTTGCGTTACAAAGAACCATGGTTCAACATAAATTTCTGCTAGCGTGTGGTTCATTGCGCCCCCGAAGCAAGTTCTTCTGTCTGTTTTAAGGACGAGCCACACATATCAGGACTGTGTAAGGGTCGGACACAATTGATGATCAGTAAGACAAAAGGAATGAGTATGTGCACACATCACCGTCACATGTCAGGACCATGGTCGGGAATGGGTGGAAGTAGTTTTGTTTACTTTTCCCCAGCCCTAACCTGGATCAGCTGTTGAGCAGATTCCAGTGTGGAGTTATTCTAAAATACTCATAAAACCTCGTTTCATCATCCATCAAATCAGAATAGAAAGTTACATAATTCTCTTTCACTGGCCTACTTTTCCATGATTTGAGAACTAACATTCTATTCAATCTTTTAACTCTTATAACCCCCTCCTTCCTCTTCTTCTAACACGTGGGGCTATCCCAATTAGGACACTATTGCTAAATTTGCAAACATTTAATCCTATCAAGCATATAGCCCGAATAGGTAGTAAGACGCGATGCTAAAAAAAAATAGCCTATTGGCTGCCCACATATAAACAATAATTGATTCACTGAGACCTCGAAGCAAACTTCCCTAAGAAATCTGTGTGCGGCCGTGGTCCAAAACAGTGTAGAACCAGTATCTCCGGCCTTGTTGCCATCAGGGTGGCGATGTACAGCCTTTCAACACAGGTGAATCGACCTTGAGGTGGAAGTGGAACTCAAGCCTTCTTTGTCATTCTGCCTTTGTTTTAAAAGCTCTGGATAGCTTTTGGATAACTTATATATCTTAGATATTTCAACAGTTATATTATTGTCAATGATTGGCTTTTCACATGCGTGAGATGATACTTATAATCAGAGGCTCAGTAACGCTTTTTGGTTTGGGACATGAGGGAGCTACATGTGTTAGATTGTTAGTGCAAGTCACTGAATGTTTGATAGTTGTCAACGGCCGGGTAGGAGATATTCGGATGGCTGATGAATAATTGATTACGGTTATTTTATGTTTCCTCCAGGTATAATAGTTGTCAACGACCGGGAAGGCGTCAACAGTAACAACTATACCCTGTACGAATGGATCATGACCAGCAAGCCCGGAAAGTATGGTCTGGTGGGTGGTGCCGCCAACCCTACAGGGGTTTCTCTTATTGTCATCCTGATTGTCATGTTCATCTGCTCACAGTCGTTCGTCAGAAGGGGCGGCTCCTTTGAGGTACGAGGCATACGAATACAGTAAATCTCCGTTAGATCGAACCCTAGTAGCCCAAAATTACGAACAATCTGAACACAATTTTTGGAAAACCGGGGGTTAAAAAACAAACTCACACAAATTAAATATATTTTATTGATAAGACTTAATGTTAAAAGAGAATAGTTGTAAGAAACTGTGAATATAAATGCAAAATATTTAAATGTTGCAGTCAACACAATGTGTTCTTTTGTAACTGAAAATAATTACAGTACTTTAAGAAGGTGTATTGTACATTTAAAACTATACTACATATTACGTGCTTTACATCAGTTAAATCAATGTAAATTTTTATAAAACTATAATTTAAAATAAATACAACCCTGATGGGTAGTAAGACTTAAAGAAAAAACGTTTCAAAGCTTGTAGACAATTTTATTAATCTGAATAAATCTCGTCATAGATTTTCTACTGGACCCATCTTCTATACATCCCTTTCTGGGTGCTGGTGATATTCCACGCGCCAAACTTCTGGAAGTGGTTCGTGGTCCCAGGGGTGATCTACGTAGTTGAACGACTGTTGAGGCTTGCCTGGATGCGTTCCGAGCGTGGCAAGACTTACATAAGTTCGGGGCTGCTGTTGCCATCGCGGGTGACTCATCTCGTCATCAAGCGCCCTTACCACTTCGACTTCCATCCAGGGGACTACGTGTTTGTCAACGTGCCTGCCATCGCCAAGTACGAGTGGCACCCCTTCACTATTAGCAGTGCCCCGGAGCAGGAAGGTAGGACGACTTTGCACTCTGAGAATTTTCGTTCGAGAAGCAGGAGGCTAGACTCTGCATCTTGAGAAATCTAGCTCTAGGAGCAGGAGTCTAGACTCTGCGTCTTGAGAAATCTAGCTCTAGGAGGAGGATCTAAACTCTGCGTCTTGAGAAATCTAGCTCTAGGAGGAGGATCTAGACTCTGCGTCTTGAGAAATCTAGCTCTAGGAGGAGGATCTAGACTCTGCGTCTTGAGAAATCTAGCTCTAGGATCAGGAGTCTAAAATCTGCACCTTGAGAAATCATATTCTAAGAACAGGAGGCTAAATTCTGCGTCCTGATAAATCCTATTTTAGAAGCAGGAGGCTAGAGTCTGTGTCTTGAGAAATCATATGCTAGGAGCAGGAGACTAGACTCTGCGTCTTGATAAATCCTAATTTAGGAGCAAGAGGCTAGATTTCTGCTTCTCAAGAAATCTTGTTCTAGGAGCAGGAGACTAGGGTCTGCGTCTTTATAAATCATATGACTCCAAGTAGGAAGGTAGACCCTGCGTCTTGAGAAATCTTTCTTTTGGAGCAGGAAGGTATAACGATACTGTGTATTTATAATTAATAATAATAATAATAATAATAATAATAATAATGATGGAAAAAATATTTAATTGGAAAGCAAAATATTATTTACTTATACGTTTAAAGTTATTCAATAGCCATAACATGGAAACGAATAAAATAATCAGACCAATGAGGAAAGCTTATTAAAAGCCAAGTGCTACATACAAATGGACTATTATATACATTTTAAAGGTTTTATTTAGGCTCTTAAATGCTATTGTAGTGTTGGGACCACAAATGTCCTGAAATACGAGCCACAAACCAGGACTAAGAAACTTTATCCACAGCCGTGATTCGAACTCTAGTCCCTAAACCAGGTTGAGCAGTGTATCAGAAAATTAACACCTATGGCTTTACTTACTGTATGGCATTAGGAACTAGAAAATTCATTACAGTACTCACAAAAGTATGCCACCCATCTCAATATTGATCTAATTCTATCCAATATATCTCATTACACCCTATCTCTCTCAGGTCTATCCAAATGTTATCCTCCCATCTGCGTCTGGGTCTTCCCAGTGGTCTTTTCCCATTGGGTTTGCCATTCAATAACTTGAACGTGATTCTAGATACTCCCATTCGCACGCACCCACCGTAACCTTCGAAATTTTATTATCCTGACAATGTCTGGTAATGAGTACAGGGTATGTAGCTCGTCATTATATAACATTATCCTCTCCCAATATCTTCCAGTTTTGGACCAAATATCTTCCTAAGAACCCTGTTTTCGAACACCCTAAATTTATTTTCGTCATTTATGGTAAGATGCTATGTTTTGCGCCCATAAATAACCGGTTAAATTGTTGTTTTGTATATTCTGAGTTTAATATTTCTTGACAGCAGGCGAGATGTCAACAACTTACTGACAGAGTAATAACAAGCATTTCCCGACTGTATTATTTTCCTAATTTCCAATATAATATTGGTATCGCTAGTTAAAATTGTTCCTAAATATTTGAATTCATTAACCCTATCAAATGATAAATGGCTTAGGAAAAAAAACTTCGGAAATATCTGGGCTATTAGGACCAAGTAGAGACACACTTAAGAGCCCGTTTCACTTCACAGAGCACTCGCTTAGGTAGGTAACATATTTGTAACCGGCTTACGCATCGTGGGCTGGTTTCCGGTATTCTACTTGAGAAAATAGTGGAATTTAAGAGCAGTGGAATAGTATTATCATATATTTTTTCCAAAATACAACAAAATTGAGAAATAGCTATTTTAAAATCCACCTCGGTGGTAAAATGGTTTACGACGCCACTCTCGCAATAGACTAGACTGCTGATAATGGGGATATCGGGGTTTTCCTGGTCATGTGTACAGAGCTTAACCCCCTACATGGCTTTACTCTCTCCCTTCTCCCTAATACATTAACATAATTAGTTTTTTCTTTAACATCGCGTCATACCTGTTAATGCTATACGCATATTATGTAGGCCTGCTAAATACGCTAGTGAGTTAAAGATAAGGAAGGTTGAATATAGAAGAAGTGTACCCACATGCGTGGAGGGAAAGGGAAAACCACCCTCAGTACACCCGATCAGGATTTGAACTCTAATCTCCGTGTCAGTGGCAGTTTTAGCGTATTGCAAGAGTGAAGCATTAGACCATGCAGCCACCGAAGCGGGTCATAATTAGTTGATATATCTATATCCTGAATGGGTAATATGACACGATAACAACTCTATTTAACTGATCCTAAATTCACTGTTGTCGAGTGAAATAATATAAAAAGCTACATTTCAAACAGTTTCCTGGTTGGATCTTAATCGTGTATCTATTCGCCATTTAATCGTTACTGGGAAGGGCTCTTAATGTGGGAGTATAAGGAAAACAATTTAGGGGCAGTGTTTTTGTGGTATTTATATATCAAAACAGTTTTTGCCCGAAATAAATAAAATCTTACTCCAGTAGAAACGTAGTTTAATTTGATTTACATGGTGATATTGACAGTTGTTGAATATCTGTCATAAACATAGCGGCATTAGATGAGAAACCTTTTAAATGAACAGAAAAAATAGTCATTAAATTCCAGGGCACTCTTGATAGATAGTCTGAAATGTTGAGGTCACCATGTGAAGAAAATCAAACTCTCTATTAATAGTAGAGCAATATTAGATTTTTTTAAGCCAAACATTTTTTGACAAAAAATGCAGAGATACTGCCCTCAACTCACGTTCCTTACACTCCCACCTTAACCTTTGACCTTGTTCCAGATTACATGTGGCTGCACATACGTGGTGTCGGGGAATGGACCAACAGACTCTACAACTATTTTGAACGGGAACAAGATAAGCTTCACAATATTCAAGAAGACATCCATGGTCTACCGACGGCAGTGAACCAGAGTCTTCTGAACGGATCTTCAGACTCAAGATCCAAGTTGTAAGATCACTATTAAAAAAAATTAAAACTATTACCTGTAAATATCTCCTTTTTATGTTCTTAAACATCTATTTTAAATGTTCTTAATATCACCCTTAAACATCCCTTGAAATGTTCATAAACACCTTACTATTTTCCTTAAACACCTTTAGGTGTTCTCAAACACATTAAATATGTTTTCTTCTCCTCAAAACTGTTTTTTCTCCTTAAACATATTATTAGTGACGTTACACATGATTCGAAACTTAAACACTTAAGTCGATGGACTTTTTTAAAATACCTTTAAAGTATTTTTTAAAAGTCCATCGACTTAAGTGGTTCAAAAAGTCTTTGAACATTATTTTAAACGCCTTGGGCATGGTTTTAAACATATGCTTCAGTTGTATATTTAGAAGTCTAATTCTTTTCTTCTGCGATCACAAGCCTTGGAGACCATGCGCTGATATCACAACCCTCCTCTATCTTGTTCTATCTTGGGGCCACTTCTTTCCAATATTCTTCCCTCCCACTTACCCCACCCATAGCTCCTTTCCATCCTTGGCGACATCATCTTCCCACCTTGTGCTGGGGACACCCAAGTGATTTGAGGTTTTCAGGAATACCTTCGAGTACTACCCTCGGGCTTCTTTCTGGTCTAGTCCTGGATACATGACACCCACCCATCTAATTCTATTCGCTCGGATCTTCTGCACTACATCTGTTTCATCATTTAATATATTTATTTTTCCCAATTCTTCTTTCTGGAACCGATATTTTTCTCATAATACTTCGTTCAAATGTCCTTAGTCTCTCTCTATATATATTCATTGTGCTCCATGTTTCTGATCCGTATAATACTGTCGGACATACAATAGCATTGTACTCTATCTACTCAAACAATTTATAACATGTTTAAGCTATTGCCCCACACCACCTCACGCTAAAAATTAATTTCATGTTTATTTTTCCATAGATCGGGGTATGAGGAAGGGATTTGGACCACTAACATTAAATCACAAATGATATTGTATACTTTGTTTTTAGGCAAAAATTCGCGTAAGGCTAGTATACAAATTGGTGTTGTTTTTTTGAAAATTCGAGTTATTTTGAAATTAGTTTTGATGTTTTTGTTTAATATGTTAAGCGTATAACCCGAAAGGGTAATAAGACGTGGTACTAAGAATAAATTAAAATGCATACCTTCTGAATGTTTTACATTACACATAATACGCTGTGCTAATTTTCCTCATAAACATTCGTAAGAGCTTACTGTTGAGGGTTAAAAAAAATTAAAATATTTTAATCATGAGTGATTTTTGAAAAATCTGAAAGTTTTTGAATACAAATGCGATTTGTTTGAAAAGTTGTATCTAAGGTATTTTACATTATAAATAATAATATAATAAATGTTTATTTTTCTAAAATAAATTGGTATAAAGATAGTTTGAGTTTGTCACCCAGTCTAAAAGCATACCCGAGCCCTAAACGTCTTCCTCCTGCCTCTCCAGCTCCTTGAAGAAGAAGTTCTCCAACAGAGACCCCTCGAAGAACCGGAGCGTTTTGTTCAACAAGGACGGCGCATCTCTGAAGAGCGCCGGTTACACCAACGAGAGTTTCAGGGGCAGCAACAGCGACATCAACCTCAATTCTCCCGTCAGTGCGAGTGACGTCAGCGCTCAGAACATCGGTGCCAATAGCGGTGGGTTCCCCTCCTCACCCCGCTCTGTCTCCCTTATCATTATTTCTTGAGCGTGATATAAATAGACCCTAAGGGAGCAGCCTTGGTAAGTGATACATTGCCGCGCAGACATTTAATTATACGATGCGTTATTTCAAAATATGATTCATGCCAAGATAATCGAAAAATATCCACACAGAGCTCTTTTTCCTTAACAGCCTTATAGTTTGAGTTTTATTAATATACATTTAGGTATAGAAAATT
This sequence comes from Timema shepardi, assembly GCA_902151425.1. NCBI lineage: Eukaryota > Metazoa > Arthropoda > Insecta > Phasmatodea > Timematidae > Timema > Timema shepardi. The sequence continues at coordinate 150,189 of CABFVX010000825.1, forward strand.
TGACGTTATCATTTTAAACGACTTTTTTTAAATCATATTTCCGGAGCTATAAAACTAAGCTTGACGAAAAGGGCTCTAGATTTAGCCTTCCTATAACTAATGCGATATTTTTTAAAGGCTCACAGCAGAAAATTTTAATATATTCGAAAACTAGCTGTGAAATTTCCTTTTTATCTTGAGATTAGAAGTTTCGTACTTTTCTTTCCTCTCTTTCTTACTGGCATGACATAGACTGATTGAAGGTGAAGAGCGAAATGAAATACAAGCTTAGACAGAATAAAGTAGAAATCCAGAAAATGGCATAGACCCATTTATTTTAAGCCTTGTGGCCCTAGAGTTATTAATACTTTCTCGATTACCTAGGCGGCCGCCTTAACCATTCGAGAATAACTCTTGATTCCAGTTTGTTTTGCTTTATTCCTATCGACAGATCGCAGCAGTTTGACGGGGCCACCTCGTAAACTGACGCCGGACAAGAAATTGCAGATGCTGCTGATGACGCGGAAGATTCCTCTGTCCAAGTCATTGTCCATGCCGGACATGCAGACCAGGACGAAGAACAGGGAGCGACTGCTTGTGTGAGTGAACGCTGCCAGTTATCTTCGCCAGAGAGGGGTGTCTGAATAAATACCTTTAATACTGTTTAAATAAATACTGTTGTCCACAGACAAGGAAGGTATACCCCAGAACCAAATCCTCTGGGTTTAAATTGCACTCATTGGGAGAGCTTGAGCCATTCAACACGAGTATTGCTACGTGCAGTCCCAAGCGACAACTTAGATATCAAGCAGGCATTTAAAAAAATCACTTTAAAGATTGTTTTACTAGAGAGCAGACAAAAATAGCTTTCTAGTGTCAATAGGCCATCATTCACAACGCTAGGTTAAGGTAGTGGCCCAACCCCTTTTCTTAAACCAACCCTTCCTCACCAAAATAGCCTACTCAGACTGCAAATTATTAATAACATTTATAGTAAAATGGTCCCTTTTTTTCTTGTTCAAGTGAATGTTTGCAAATTATCTAGTTGTAAACAAGCTTTAAATACCTTAACTTTAGACTAGTTACTTATCTGAAAAGTTTGTTCATAGAATGGTAGTTGGGGAGGCAAAATTGCTGGTACCTGAACTATTGTATTTGGACTGCCGCCCTTGGAAATTGGCTCTACAGCTTGTAGCCTTTACGTCGAACAACTTGAAAGCGAGTTGTTTCACTTGGAAGTGTTATCACTGAGATATGCAACTAGAACTTTCCAGTGCCCCAAGGACTCAACCTGGCTCAAAGAGCCCAGTGAAATTCCCGTTAGGCTGAATGTCTGGTGTCTGTTTCACCGTCTTACTATACATAGTCCTGACTAACTGTAAATCCGCACTATGAGAGTAGGGAATGAGGAAGGCAGAATTTTCAAAGAAGTGTATCTGATAGTGGGAGATTCTAGCTCAGGACCTCGCTGTCTTATGTTCGCAGCCAAGCAATCAAGGCTCAATGGGACTGTACTACAGTCTAATTTTTAGTATGAATAATCTTATTTGACATCTAAAAATATTTATAAGCTCTCCTTTCAAGTATTATGATTCAAGTCAAATATCTGCAATTATCACATTTGCTTTATCTTATCAATACCAATAGAATAACCTTTATTCATTTATTTTTGGTATTTAACGTGCAATTTTGGAACCGAATGATTGTGAGCCCACGAGAATTTCTATGAGCGATAAATAAAGGACCTACCAATCTTGTCGGGAAAGGTATTTTTACATACCTTCCATGGTTATTTTACATGCCACAATTGACATGTGACTGACAGCTTTACTTCGACGCATAAGTTGAACCCATGAAAATCGGATATTGAGGCGAGCACTTTACCCCAAGACCACTGAGGTCAACCATTGGTGAAGATAGTGCAAACTTCAGCACAACGAACCCTTGGGCCGTTAATCTAAGTTTTCTAGCCAGGAGCCGCTACTATTTTGTTTAAAGGAGCGTTTCATTTTAACTCACAATGTTGAGTTGACCCCGATCCAGAACCACTGCTTTACAAAAAATCTGAAAGTGCCGTGGATTGAACCCGGGGTTTCTGGATTTGTAGCCAAAAACTCTGGTCACTAAACCACGAAGGTGGTCCTGTTATAATAAATAATAAGTTAAATTGTATAACCTTTAAACACCAATAAACCTACATCCGTTCATTGCATTAGTTAATGTGTGGTTATTTAAATAAATAGTTTGGTTGGGTGTTAGGAAGTTTGGATTACTAGTACAGTCCCGTAAACCTTGCTTGCCTCGGTAACATCACATGAGCTAACCCTGAACCTTTGTTTCACGTAATCCACTGTTTGTGTAGTAAGAATTCGCACAAAAAGTGAAATTATTCCCAAATGCACTCTATCAGGGATCTAATTCCATATCCCTGAGTCAGTCAAGTATCTAACGGACCTTACTGAATGTTCTATCTTTGTTCCTCCTTCAGACTGAGGGAGTACATGAGGTCAGAGTCCGAGCGGAGTTTCGACGAGTGTCAGATCCGTAGGGCGCGACTCCAATCACTTGGGCTAGCATACCTCAGCCCCCAGAACAAGTCTCTGGCGCAGAGCTTCCGGTACATGAGGAACAAACCCACCATCATAGCCTTCAAGACCCCCAGTCTGGAGCACTGGGAAGCCAAGTCACGCGCCGTGGCGCAGTCCCTGGCTTCCTCCCGAGCTGCCGCCGCCGCCTCTGCTGTCAGCCCCGCCTCCTCGCCTACCAGTCTTTCCCCCGGTGGCGGCAGTGGTGGCCGTAGTCCTGAGCGAGCGGCTGAGGAAGGCGTCGTACAAACTCCGACTCTTCGCCGTGGTCTCTCCCTGGGAACACTACTGGCTCGTCCATGAACTACTCCGTGGGGAAGCCCCTTGAGGTAAACCACGCCTAGTGACCAGTGGCGTGACGTGTAGTGTTGCCAGAGTAAACAAAGATAGATTAAATTGTACCTGTGAATAGCTCTCACTACTCGTAAGAACATTAATGGGTCAGGTACCAACAAAAATGCATTTCCCTGTGAGGTGTGTCGAGTAGATCCTAGCCAGTGTTTGATTGGTCAAATGGGGAAGGTCATATATCACAAGTAAAGTCTTAAACAGTTCTGCTTAGTCTGGTGACACCCCATGACAAGACACTGCAACTGGCTGGAACTTGTAACAAGAACACATAAGTCACGAGGATGTAAGTCAAACTGTAAATACTGTCCAGTGGTGGTTACATTTCATTGGCGTTTCAAGAGATAAACTATCTATTAAATATAAACTTAGAAATATATTTACAATATTGTTTCAAGTAGTGTACATTATGTAATAATTTAAATGAGGTGAGACGATGAAAACTATTTCTTTATTAGTTTTAACATATGCTAATAGTCTAAAAGTAGATATGGATTTATACAAATATTAATATAATCTCAACTAGAGGTTGTCCCAACACATCTGGTAAACCATGTGCTTAAGAATGTAAGAGGCTTAAATAATAATTTATTGTATTTATACATAGTAACTCGTCTATGTTGGGTGCAGTAGTATTTAGGAGTAATTTTTCCATGTGACGAACCATTATTTTAAAACTGTGTAAGAATTATAGGCATTTATTTGTACAATTTTACTGATCATATTTAACCACGTCTTATGCAGTCTATTGTGGTTTCCTTAAACTACGTTGATTCGGTCATGCTGGTTCAGTCAGTAAATCTGCCTTTTTGGGTCTACAGAACCCCTGGGTGCGTAGAATTGCAATGTGTCTACAGTAACATTGGAGGGCCTGGTGGTCTAGGGGTAAGGTATCAGACTTCTGTGCTGCGGGTCCGGGTTTCAATCCTCGGTCCCGGCACAGAGATTTATCTGATTGCCAAACCCTTCCTTCACTTCTAACAAGACGTGTATTAATCATAACTTGTGAATGTGTGGAATGCCGGGCCTCCACCGTGGTTCGGATCCTACGTTAAACTGTAGGTCCTCCATTTCATCTCACTATCACCCTATCATTACACATAAGGGTAAGTGCGTATAACCCGAAAGGGAAGTAAGATGCGGAGCTAATAATAATAATAATACAGTAACATTCCTAATCTGTATTATCATTCTTTAGATTAGGCACCTCAGGGCACAAGGAACTAAACTTATTAAATTAAAGGTGTTTTAACCTGACACCAATTCTAAAATATTTGACCAACTCTACCCTTATCCGTTCATTTGGAATATATATTATATATATATATCTTTCCACTCTTTTCGACCTTCACAGTCCGGTTTCTCATTCACAACGAAGCACCCTCTCTTCCTAGATACAGCCTTTAACTTTCCTAGAAATTCCACAACTATAACCACAATATTCGCTTGCTTCCTTAAAGCCTTACCTTGCTTAAACCTTTATGGACATAACAACAATATCCGCTTGCATCCTTGCTCCTTTACGTTGATACAAAACTTTACGGACATAAACACATTATCCGCATGCATCCTTGCTCCTTTCTTTGCTTCAAAACTTTACTGACAAAATCACATTATCCGCATGCATCCTTGCTCCTTTAATTTGATTCAAAACTTTACTGACAAAATCACATTATCCGCTTGCATCCTTGCTCCTTTACTTTGTTTCAAACTTTTACGGAAAGAATCACAATACCCGATTACATCCTTGCACCTTTATCTTGCTTCAAACCTTTACGGAAATTATCATAATACCTGTTTGCATCCTTGCACTTTCACTTGATACACTTTTCTTTAAGGCGTTTTTGTTGAGTCAACCAGATCTACTCACATCCTTAGAAATTACTTTGTATATATAATCATGCTGTGCTTCGATGTATCCTCTTGCATACATTCTCCAGTCACACTCTCACAACCTTCCTTCAATCACCACCCAGCTACATCACCTCTTCATTCACTGAAGTCCTTTATATCTTAAAACGAACCCCCTCACAAACTTTTCTCAAGAACATTCTTGTGTCGAATCTTCTTCGATCACATAACCATATTCATAATGTGTTAAAAAATGTTCATCCGGGAGAAATTGAAATAAATATTAGTAAAATAGTATAATATTCTAAGGTTGAAATAAGGGAATGATCCTTTCTAAGAAGCCTTTTATATCCTAGCATACTTAACGTGGGAGTACAGGAGACACAAGAAAAAGTTGTTTTTATAGAAACTTTTTTTTTAAAGAAAATGAATCAAAAGTTCTCCAGTACAAATATAGAATTTAAGTTTCTTCACATGGTGATATCAACATTTGTAGAATATGTGTAAAGGTTGTTCTGGAATTTAGTGACAACTTTTTATCTTCATTTAAAAAGTTCGTCATATAATGCTTCTATGGTCATGACAAATATTCAACAACAATTGATATTATCATGTGTAGAAAATTAAACTACCTTTCTACTGAAGAAATATTTGATTTATTTTGGACAAAAAAAGTTTTACCATAAAAACTGCAAAAAAGTTCTGCTGTTATCTCGCGTCCCCTACACTCTCCATCCCATCTCCCGGACAGCACCTACCTTAGAAAGATAACAAAACTCGAACCGGACGTCAAATCTTCGCTCTGTTTTCTGAATTTCACTTTAGAAAATTATATATATAAATATAGATAAATATAGATAAATATAAATATAGAGCAGCGAATTAGTTTTACCATATTAAAAAAACAACTAAATTTAAAAATAATTACCCGCCTCAATGGCGTAGTTGGCTAACGCGCTAGACTGCTGAGGACGGGGAGATCGAGGTTCGAATCTCGGTCGGGTGAACTGGGGGTGGTTTTTCCTAAATGGTTTTCCACTCTCCCTCCACGCAAATGCGGGTTCACTTCTTCTGACTCAACCTTCCCAATTCCTAATCCATTAGAGTAATTAGTACTTAAAGCGTATAACCCGAATGGGTAGTAAGACGCGGGGCTAAATATTATAATAAAAATAAATTTTTAAGTGAATAATTCAGAAAACTGGACTTTGATAATTTTTCTGGTTCGAGCGTAATCTTTTATCTAATATCCAGGCTAATCAGCCGTTAAAGGGGCTTTTAATTGCTGTTAAGAAGGATGTTTAACATTTAAAATTGTAAAAGGTTGAATTTTACTAAAAAAAGGTGATGGTGTATTTTGTTTAGCCAATATCGGAGGAGGGAGTTGTTGATATGACGGGGTTGGAGTTAGATTTGGGTACAGAGGTGAGTTATACACAAAGGGTGCCTTCCATTTAGTGCCGTGTCGCGGCACAGTACGACAAAGACATCGTTCTCAACAGATCTTATCATACATACTTGATTGTATTCATCTGGGTTCACGATTAAAATATAAGGAGTTAAAATATATGCTAAGTGGAAGTGGGAGATTTGAATCCCTCGAATCCTATAGTATTAAAGAGAATAGAGATTCATTAAAATCTTTAAAAAAAGTATATTGTATACAATTATTATGAGAAGCCTAACTTGATATAACCATTTTAAGCAATTGGTAACAGGAATTATAATACTTGTGTAATTAGGAGATAAACAAACTCATCAAAAAGAACAAAATTGTATTAATTTAATTAATTTATTATAACGTGCTCTCTCTGTTATAGAGCTTAGTAGACATTTGTTATTGGCACCAAACCTTAAACCACTATTTTTTTTTAAATTTAATTTTAAATAATTTCACTCAAACATAATTTGTACATTTTCAAAGAATCGGGAATTTGAATTTGGACTCAAGACTTGAAAGAAAATTTAAGATTTTTAAGAGATTTGGATTTGGCACTTAGTTCAGCCGGTAGCGTGTCTGTATACTGAGCTAAAGGTCCTGTGTTCGATTCCCGGCATGGCCAAAAAATGTATCGTTGGGGAAATGTGGGTTTACCCTTTCATAGTGGTGGATTAAGGACCTGGGACGGGATGTTGTGCCTGTCCTAGTATTAAGCTAGATTATAAGATATATGAAACTACGACAAACCTAGCCACGCGGTAGTGGAAAATATATGACTTGAGTGAAACTGACCCAGGCCACAGGATGGAAACAGAAATGGATGTAAAAGATTTTGATTCGAGAAATATTTACCTCGACCCATCTCTAGCAAATATATGCACTTAAAGAAACGAATTCTGTCCAACCAAATGGTTCACAATAGGTCATGTAAGGTGGGGCAGATACTCAAGACGTTTATTTTAGCTCTGACCGTATTTTATATTCTTAAGCCGGGGTGAAGGTGATTAGAGTGATGGTGACCTGGCTGTCTAGGGGTAAGGTGTTGGACTTCTGTGCTGGGGGTCCGGGGTTCAATCCTTGGTCCCGGCACAAATTTACCTGTTACCAAACCCTTACTTCACCTCTGACAAGACGTGTATTAATCACAACTTGTGAATGTGTGGAATGCCAGGCCTCCACCGTGGTTCGGATCCCACGTTAAACTATAGGTCCTCCATTTCATCTCACAATCACCCTACCATTACATATTAGCGTAAGTGCCTACAACCCGAACGGGTAGTAAGACGCGGTGCTAATAATAATAATAATAATAAGAATATTAATAAATATAAATGAATGAAATCACGATGCACTTAACTTAAACGTTGACGAGACGTAAGGGTGTTACAGAGGTGAACTTTCACGTTACTTTACGTGAATTTTCCCACTTGTTCCTGCCAACCAATCAAAGGGTTGAGCCACTTGTACTCGGCTATTTAGTACTTCATTTGTTTGACTTTTTTTTATATATCTCGTTTGGCCTGCGTCTCGTAAGGACAAGAACATACTGTCCTTTTCTTACACTAAATAGTATTTTGTGATCCATTTATTTTCTATTTCAAGTACTTGACATAATCTGCCCTAGCTTCTTTAAAGGGGGATGTAGGGGATGCGAGGAAAAGTGTTTTGTATTTATTAAAGGAAAAATTTTTGTTGATCAAAATAGATAACATATTTTTCCAGTATAAACATACCGCTATGCTCATGACAGATATTAAACAACTATTGATATTACCATGTGAACAAAATTAAACTATATATTTGTATTGAAGCAATATTTTATATATTGTGGCCAACAAAATGATTAGTTATAAAAAGTGCAAAAATACTTGCCTTTTCACACAGAGGAAGGAAGGACCGGTTTGGTTGGGCCTTGGTCCAGAATGGCTAAAGTTTGGGAAAAACCTTTTCTGTAGTGCAAATTTTTCAATACATCTATTTAACGTGAACAATTTGTATAAGAGTGTGTCGAACTGTCGCGTGCTGAGTCGTGGCACACAATTATAAATGGAAAGCACCTTCTAGAATAGTATGTGTTGGTTTGCATGCAGCTTGTAAATAACATTGTGCTAAAAATAACAATATTTATGTTCATAGCAACCTTGAAAGCAGATTGAAATGAGATGAAATAAGTCAAAACAAGGGATTGTGTTAATTAACATTAAAATTTGATTTCAAAAACACCATGGGTTGGGTCATAAACATTATAAGCTTGATATAAACTAGAAAAATGTGTGTGTGGATAATTTGTTTGTTTACTGTACAAGTTTATTTAGAATAATTAAATCTTATAAAACGGGCCATTCCATGTCAAGTTATATAATATTTTAACACTTTCGAACCTCATCATCTTGGATTTTGTTTAATTTGTCTTGTCTAAAGTTCTCGTATCCCTAAGGATAGTAAAAAAAAAATCCACATTTCTAGACTTTTAATTTATGCTATTTTTTTAAGTTACGGCCTTCTGATGTGTCAAAAAAATTCAATTTTACGTTCACATGCAAATACAAAATAAATTATTACTCAAAGCTAGAAATGAGATAGAATGCTGGGGAAAAATACATTTGGTAGCTTTAAAATTTCATATAGTAATTAACATCACTAGTTTTGAACAGTTTTTGAATTTCAAGGTCATAACATATATTTTTGTTCTTGAATTTCTCAAAGCGAAATCTAAAAGAAAATGCACTAGTTTTTATATTTTTGCATAATTTGGGGAAAATTTCACCGTGTAATTAAAAGTATTAAAACCCGCTTCGTTGGCTATATGATCTAAAGTGCTACTCTTAAAATAAACTAGACTGACAAAGATGGGTAGATCGGGGTTCGATACTGGTCGAGTGTACTGAGTGTGGTATTACTTTAATGATTTTTCCACTCTTTCTCCACACAAATGCCGGTCAAATCCCTCATTCCTAACCCAATAGTACATTAGCTTTAACCTGAACGGGTGGTAAGACGCGGTGTTATAAAAAAAAAATGAAAATTTTAGATCCCTTGAACTGGAGCTACCTAAATATATACTAGTACTTGCTCATTGAAACATATTTATAACAGTTTAAATTGAAAAATGACACCTAGACATGGAAATTGAACCCGGGGCATTTGACTTACTACAACAGTCCTCTACCACTGACCTATTCAGGGATCGTTCCGTACTCTGGGTCATTCTTCACCCATAGCTTAAGGAAGTATTTGCATATTAACCCTAATAGAGTGAATATGAGGATATTATAACTGAGCGGAAGTGAAAAGATATAGGAGGTGGAAAAAAGGGGGGTCGGGGTGTTAAGTCTCCCTACACACATTTTCCAGGACGATGACTCTTTCTCAAAACCTCATAAAGACCTCAGCAAATCCTTTTTATTTAAATATTAATATAAATATGACACATACCTATTTTAACCATTATCTAAAGTACATTAGAAAGGTAGGATGATTCTCTAACAGATGGCAGCACTAACTAAATTTGATTAAAAAAATTGGATCCACCCACTTTCCGCCCGTACCTTTCAAATGTGCTCTAATTTGTAAATATATTTGGAGCTCATTTTTTAAATGAGAAGCGAAGATTAGTAAACAAATAAATCAAATTTGAGAAGGTTTTTGTTGTAATGAAACACTAATTATAATTCATAAATAATTTTCTTTTTTTAAGTGCATTTAGTTCAAGAGAGGTGATTAGGGAAATAAATCACATTATATAATTTTATTTGGACGTATCAATATCTATTTATCTTTATTTATTTTTATTTATTTTTATCTTCCATATAAAAAATATACAACTAAAATAAACTCTATATATTATATTTTCTTTGCTTCATACCGGTGGTTCAAGATGTTAAAACAGCTCAGGTATTTTTCTTTCAAGCAATTATAAAATAATATATTTTATTAGTTGTTTTAAAAATGACTACTAATTTAAATATATAATATTTAATGAGACAATATAAATATGTCAATAATGTATCAAATATTTAGAAGTCAAAGCAAAAGAGATGTGTCCTCCATCTTCTACTTCTACATTTGGAAGTTAAGTACACAATAAAATTAGAGTGGAGGGAGAGTGAAAAATCATTTAGGAAAAAAAAATATCCTCGGTATATCCAGCTAAGACTCTAAAACCGAGCCTCCGTATCCACCAAACCAAAGCAGACGAGACTTATTATGCCCTTTTGTCTCTGTTCACACAATGTGGGTAACACTAAATAATTTGTATACCATTATTAAAGATGACGGGTGAAAAGGGTGATATTCCAATTTTAGCTGAAATTGAGCTATTTCTGCCATCTGTTAAACAATCGTGAAACCTTTAAACGTATTTGAGATTATGATTAATCGAGTTCTCTGTCATATATAAATTAATCGTTTTTTAATGCATTTGGTGGGGTCTTTATTGAACTTGAGATATTAAAGTCAATGTCTTGGAAAATGTAAGTAAAGTGATTTTTATTTATTTATTTGAGGTATTTAACGTTCACTTTCTGACCCTACTGATTATATCAGTACAAAATAATTTCTTTGTACGAGAGCAAAAGGACCTACCAGTTTTGTCGGGAAAGTTATTTCCGCATAACTCCCAGAGTTATTTTACATACCACAATCTACATGGGAAAGATGGCTTTACTTCCTCGCCGAAGGAAGTTGTTTTGCGAATTTTTATCGCTCATAAAAAATCCGTTGACCCCCAGCTAGGTTTGAACCCACTAATATCGGGTCCTGCACCCTTTATTTATAAAATACATAATGAATGAGTATAAAAGAATCGTAGATTTATTTTACTAGAATATTTAAAGTGACCAATACTAAACAATCTAATGCTTGGTGAATGGTGAGACTGTATTCGTACCTTATCTTGGAGACGGATCCTTTGGAACATGATAGGGGCCTATCCTTGCAGACTGATGAGTTATGGGTGTGTGTGTGTCTCATGTAGATCTACCTGGACGGCCCATATGGTGCTCCGTCCAGCCACATCTTCAGGTCTCAGCACGCGGTGCTGATCGCCACAGGTATCGGTGTGACACCCTTCGCCTCCATCCTGCAGTCCATCATGCACCGCTACTGGAAGGCCCGTCACATGTGTCCCAGGTGCAGTCATGCATGGGCCAGCGAGATACCCCCCACTGTCATGAACTTGAAGAAGGTGAGGGCTCACTTTAGGGACGTATTTGTCTAGTCTAGAGAGTCAGACAATCTCCCGTTATTAGAATAACAAGCAGCTCATCTCAAATGCAGGGTTAGCTGAACTTTAAATTTATTGGTAGCTGCATTGATAGCTACATTGTCTACGTTGTTAATCTCGCAATATACTAAATAACCAATTGCGGTTACATCAGAGTTCGAATCCAGGACTGGTGTACTGAGGGTGGTTTTCCACTCTCCATCCACGCAAATTCGGGAACACTGCCTCTAAATTTAACCTTTATCATCAATAAATAATTAGTTTAGTTAGTAAGTATGCATATAACCTAAACAGGTAATAACACGTGATGCTAAAAAATCATGGTGTATGAATAACAAGCAGTTTGGATCGAATATATTGGCTTACCTCCAAAGCTCCCGGTACTTCTTGAAGTAGCTTCAGTCTCGAAATTTTTTTCTGCAACTCTTGTCTTGAAGGCACTCCTGCTGCTCCTGTCTCAAAACTATTCCTGTAGCTCTTGAATGAAAGTAGTCTCATTTGATACCGTATTAAAATGTTTACCGATGTTATTGTATAAAAGGAGCTCCTCTTGATCTTGTGCTGAAGATGTTACCGATTTTCTTGTTTGGAAGGAGCTCTCTTATATCTTTAGTTGAAGTTGTTACCAATGTTCTTGTTTGGAAGGTGCTCCTCTAGATCTTGTGTTGAAGATGTTACCGATGCTCTTGTCTGGAAGAATATCATCTCGATCTTGTGTTTAAGTTGCTACTGATGCTTCTGTTTGGAAGTAGCTAATGCCTTGTGAAACTGTACAGGTGGACTTCTTCTGGATTAACCGGGACCAGCGCTCTTTCGAGTGGTTTGTGAACCTCTTGTCTCAGCTGGAGATCGAGCAGGCGGAACTGGGTGCAGCCATGGAACGTTTCCTGGAGATGCACATGTACATCACCAGTGCCCTGCAGAAGACAGACATGAAGGCTGTGGGATTGCAGCTGGCACTGGATCTGCTGCATGAGAAGGTAAGTAACCCCTAATTCCTTATATCAGGGATGTACAACCTTTTAACACTTGAGGATCACTTTGACTTTAACTGATCAATGGCAGGCTGCAAGGCGATCCATAAACCTCCCCTTTCGCCAACCATCCACTTGAATTTACCCCCTTATCCCAATTTTACCAATATGCTTTGCTTGCAATGAATACTTATGAGACATGGCAAAAACATACACATTACATTTACTCTTAAACTTTCTTTAGAACGCCATTGATTTAAAAAAAAAAGTTATACCTCAAAAAACTCTTTTGAGATCACAGAAGCAATAGCTATAAGATTTCAATGCGTAAAGAAACAATTTAAAAACACATATTTGATTAAAACCAGCCTTGGGGGCCGAAAGTTCTAAGGTGCTACGTTCATACTTGATTAAACTGCCGGTGACGGGGAGATCGAGTGTCTATTCTCAGTCGGGTGTAATTAGGGTGATTTTCCACTCGCCCTCCATAAAAATGCGGTTACATTTCCCATAAATATGACCCTTTTCATCCCTAAAACCATTAGTGTGATTAATGATTAAGCGTATACCTCTAATAGGTAATAAATTGTGCTAAAAAAAGTGAATAAAATTATTTATTTGAAAGACAGCGCATATTTACAAAAGAGAAAACACAAATAAACCCCAAATACTGCTTACTTATTGTTGATCTAGTGAGAGATTGGACACTGTTTTTATTAGTCTGTCAATATCGGCTCCAGTTTTGTGCACAGCAATTCGCAGGTTTCCCTCCAAATGTTCATCAGTCAGACGGGAACGACACCATTATTTTCTCTGTTTCGTCAAAGACTTGACTATTCACGTAAGTAGATGCTCCCAAATAATATAGCCGTTTTTAGATCATGATTGCTCAATGCTTACACTTTTATTGGGAAAGTAATTTTTTATAAAACAAAATACAGTAGAGAAACTTCGGTAAATTTTGCCTTCAATCCAGAGCTACCCCAAAGATCAATTATTAACTCCATCTGAAAATTGGGTGATTCAAAACGAGATGTTAAATATTCTGGGTGTAATGGTAGAGTGATTATGAGATGAAATAGAGGACCTACAATTATTTAACGTGGGATCTGAACCACGGTAGAGGCCTGGCATTCCCCAAATTCACAAGTAGTGAATAATACACGTTTTGTCAAACGTGAAGGAAAGGTTTGGCAATCGGATAAATCTGTACAGGCACCGAGCATTTAACCCCGGAACCTAGCACAAACCTTACCCCTAGACCACCAGGTCCCTTAATAGCATTAAATAAAATCACTAAAATTTACCATTTTAGAAATATGTCTTATTTGTTTTATTAACTAAAAAGTTCATCCAAAAAGTTATCAAAAGCTTACAAAAATACTTCCTTTTGGACTGTTGTATAATTTATCTTTAACTAATTTACTAAATGGACTAAGAATATAATTTAATAATTTTGAAATATTTTTATTTCCTCCATTGTGGCAACATGTTTTCAAATAACAGGCTTCCTATGAAAATCAGACTGTAGATCCATATCTTAAAGATATTATAACCTCAGACTATATCTACCTTGACAGATTACACTGTGGCTCTATCTTATAAGCTGCGCTATAGTAAAACCAAGCAAGGTAAACTTTTTATTTCTTCAAAACTCATTACCCTCCAGGATTATACGTAACACGAATGGATTAAAAGTAAGGTAGATAGAATTGAGAGTAATTGTTCCGGTATTTGTGTGAAGAGAGACTGAAAAATTGTTTACTAAAAATCACCGTTAGTACACCCAATAGGAATTCAAACAATGGTCTCCTTGTCACGGGCAAACTAGACTAAATAAGATTGACGTTTATTCCACGTGCTCATCAGTGAGATTGTAGAGCTAACCTTGTGTCTTCTCAGAGTAAAAAGAGTGTATCTCCATATATATTTGATAAGTAGGAAGATAACTTTTTTTTGGTATATTTTTAGTGAATGGAACTTCATTTGGAATAAATCTTACATTTTGAAAATATGTCTCATATAATAAAATCATAAGAAAAATGCTTAGTTCAAATCTTCATAAGGAAAAATATCAAACGGAATGGATTTTATGAAAGCTAATGAATTCAAGCTAAAGATAAAGATAAAACTTATGAATGATGTAAAGTTGCTACAGCTATATATGATTTTTTTAAACTTTTTTCGCTGCTGTTTGAATTAAAAATAAGGTGTTTATTTATATTTCGTTAGTTGGTTAGTAGATGAGGGAGGCATCCTTATGCTCAGTGAAAAGGTCCATCTGACTTTCTCTGCACCATAAAGCTTTAATAAAATCTGATAGGTAGAGTAGCTAAAAGCAGATTTTCTACTTTCTTTTGACTCCTTATAGAAAGGAGTATTGTGATCGTAAAAAAATCTAGTTCGAAATTTTGATAAAATGTCCACGTTCTATGACACCATTAACTTAGTTACGGGTAGTAGAACGCGTTGAAAGTTTTTCCTGTTTTTTTCCTTATGTACTTTACTTCTTCCAATATGTCCGTGTTACTACCTCAAATAGTCGGAACTATGCTATGTATTAGTTACCACGTGATTATGGAGTATTAACTAAATTATTTTAAATTATTATTATTTGGCACCGCGTCTTACTACCCGTTCGGTTTATACGCTTTAAGTACTAATTACGCTAATGGATTAGGAGTTGGGAAGGTTGAATTAAAGGAAGTGAACCCGCATTTTCGTGGAGGGAGAGTGGAAAACCATTTAGGAAAAACCACCCCCAGTTCACCCAACCGAGATTCGAACCTCGATCTCCCCGTCCTCAGCAGTCAAGCTCAACAAGACTAGCGCGTTAGCCAACTACGCCACTATTTTATATGATACAAATTGAGGGTCGCTCAACTAAAATCAGGTTACGCATGATGGTTGTTCGAGAAATTACAATCACAGTTTTACATACATTTTAAATGACAAATGTAATTTATCTATGCTTTTAATTTCCCCTTTTATCTTCTCTTCTCTCTTTTTCTTTGATTTATTCTCTTATTTTCACCATCTTCTCCGATAATCTTATCTTTTTAATATCTTCTTTTTTATCCTTATTCTTCTCTTTCTGTTCATTATATTTTAGCTTATTATGCTAAATATCTTCTTCTAATTCTCATCTCCTTTTTTCTTCTACTTCTCAACTCTTTTTCTATTCTTCCTTTTCTCTTCTTCCTTTACTCTTCTTCCTTTTCTTTCTTTTCTCTTCTTCCTTTTCTCTTCTTTCTTTTCTCTTCTTTCTTTTCTCTTCTTTATTTTCTCTTCTTCCTTTTCTCTTCTTCCTTTTCTCTTCTTCCTTTACTCTTCTTCCTTTACTCTTCTTCCTTTACTCTTCTTCCTTTACTCTTCTTCCTTTACTCTTCTTCCTTTACTCTTCTTCCTTTTTTCTTCTTCCTTTTCTCTTCTTCCTTTTCTCTTCTTCCTTTTCTCTTCTTCCTTTACTCTTCTTCATTTACTCTTCTTCCTTTACTTTTCTTCCTTTACTCTTCTTCCTTTTTTCTTCTTATATTTATCTCCTTTTATTTGCCTCTTGTTCTTCATCTCATCTTGTTCCCCTTCTTATCCTTTTCTTCTTTTACTTGTATTTCTATATTTTTCTTCTGACTATATTTATATTACTAAGGGAGGGGTGGGTGAAGAAGTGTAAACTATTCTTAAACTTCCTCTCACTGGGTTGACCTCGCTTGACCCGTAGGAGAAACGAGACCTGATCACCGGCCTGAAGACTCGGACCAACGCGGGTCGTCCGAACTGGGACCGGGTGTTCAAACAGATCCAGGACCAGAAGAAGGGCAAGGTGACCGTCTTCTACTGCGGGCCACCCCAACTGGGCAGGATCCTCCGGATCAAGTGCGACCAGTTCGGTTTCAACTTCCGCAAGGAGGTGTTCTGACGAGATCGTGTGGCTAGACGACAAGTGTTGGTGCAGTGGACTAGTTTGGCTGTTGCAGTGCTCATGAGTGCTTCAAATGGTGGCTTGGTGTTGGGTGTTGGGTCTGCTAGCAACTTGCCCTCGCTTGGTGTTGGGTCTGATAGAATCTTGAACTTGCCTGGTGCTGAACCTTCTAGGAGCTTACCTTTGTTCATTTAGTAGTGGGTCTGCAAGAATCTTATTATTTTGCCCTTGTCTGGTGCCGGGTCTGTTATCATCTTGTCCATACATGGCGTTGGACCTGCCAGCAGCTTGCTCTTGCTTGGTGTTGGGTATCTCATCAGCTTGTCCATGCCTGGTGTCGGGCTTGTTAGCAGCTTGTCTATGCCTGGTGCTCGGGTCTATCAGCTTATCCATGCCTGGTGTCGGGCATGTTATCATATTGTCCATGACTGGTGTCAGGCCTGCCAGCAGTTTGCCTTCGCCTGGTGTTAGGCATGTTAGCAGCTTGCCCTCACCTAGTGTCGGGCTTGTTAGCAGCTTGGCCTCACATGATGTCAGGCCTGTTAGCAGCTTGGCCTCACATGGTGTCAGGCCTGTCAGCTGTTTGCCCTCGCTTGGTGTCAGGCCTGTTAGCAGCTTGGCCTCACCTGGTGTCAGGCCTGTCAGCTGTTTGCCCTCGCCTGGTGTCGGGCTTGTTAGCAGCTTGCCCTCACCTAGTGTCGGGTTTGTTAGCAACTCGCCTTCACCTAGTGTCGAGCTTGTTAGTAGCTTGCCCTCACCTGGTGTCAGGCTTGTTAGCAGCTTGCCCTTACCTAGTGTCGGGTTTGTTGGCAGCTTGCCCTCACCTAGTGTCGAGCTTGTTAGCAGCTTTCCCTCGCTTAGTGTCGGGCCTCCTAGGAAGCTAATCGTGATTATCTGCAACTGCCTCTCAATGTCAAGAATTTTGGGAGATAATCAAAAATGGCTTACTATAGAACACAATTTGATATAATTTTCAGACTTTCCTAATTTATTATATTAGTTTATTTTAAGTACGAAGTTACAGGAACCTCTTCGATCAAATTTATTTCAGGGGATTTGTTGTAAGATAGTCGATGGGCTTCCATTGATTCTAAAATTGTTATGAATACTTGATAAAAGATATTTTGAAAGATACGTATTAAAATAACTCTTAACACACTAAATATTTATATCAGGAATTTTTCAAATGGTAGTAATTAAATCTTAGCTGATTTTGAAAAAATAAACAAAAAATATTTTGAAGATATATTTTTAATAAACACATCTATAATATTAGTTTCGTTTTTTACCAAATTTAATATATGTATATATTAATCGTGGAAAGACATTGGGTAAGAATAAGGCTACTATAATATTTGAACACGAAAATAAAATATCAGCTTGGACTGTTTGTTATTTTAGATAGTATTTACAAGAAACTATATCGAAAGTTACCAACTTTTGCCAATGATAGAAGCAAAATGCGTCGTTTAACTGAATGAAGACTGCGTGTAAATAGAAATTTATGTTCGGGGAAAATGTGTTTTTTCCTTTTTATAAAGAGATGGACTGAAAATAATCGATCATAATACAACAGCTGTCCATTATCAACAGCAAACATTTGTTACAAAAACGTACCAATAAAATATTGTAAAAACTATATTAATTTATATTTTAGTTAGATTTATTTGTGTAAATTGTTAGATATAGTTTAAACAAATGTGATTTTGTTCTATCTTTCCTGCTCTAAAACTAGCTTAATTAAAATATATGTCATAGGTATAATAATACATTATTCATAAGTGGCGCTTTTATCTTACTTCTTTAAATATATTTTTGAAAACAATTTTTATATTAAGCTACAGGAATTGGAAATTCTTCTCAAATGTTTTTTTTCGTATTTTTCTAACTGTACTTATTTGTATCAGTTAAAATTTTTAAATTATTATGACTATTACTATAAAAGACGTTATTGTAGGCATTTAAATGTGTTTCGTATTATTTAACTCTTGGTAAGCAGTTGAGAAATAACAGCAACGTTTGAGGGACGTTACAATTTGTAGGTTACCATTTCTATAGTACAATTTATTGTGTTTAGTTGTATACAAAAAAAAGTCAAATTTTTGTGACATATTATTTCATATAGAGGCTAGCTTAAAATATTATTAATAAATGAGGCTATAGCTTTGTTTATTAAATTGATATTTTGATTAAATTTTTGCTATTTTTTTAAATTAATCTGTGATACAATTCTTGATTACGTTCTTACATTGTATACTCCTAGGTCTATATATTATCAAACATATTAACCAGGTAATTATAATATCATTTAATTAATTTAACTTTAAATCTTAAGTGACACAAGGTATTTGTATACAAAAGTATCTATAAATAAAAACCCTAAAATAAATATAATGATAAAATATTAAAATGACATTAATATACAACATATTTAAATCATCATTTTTTTTAAATAGGCTACCATTCACAGGTATGTATCTAAATAGAATTTTTAAAAAAGTACATGGACACGGAGGGAATAGATCCCTTGACCATAGTATGCCAGTGCTCTTCCAATGAGTCATCCAGGTTAATATTGCGCCCAGTCCACAGACAAATAATATATCCAGACACTAAACCTTCAGGTTAAAATGGTTGCGCTTCTTTTGGTAGCTTGAGTCCTTCACCACTAGGATCGCTATGGTTAGTACTATCATCATCCAGCAATGACACAAGCGAAGCCTAGTGTAAAAGGACTCAATCTGACAAAAGTAGCGCAGTGAAACCCCCGTAAGGTTGAGAGTTTGTTTCTAACCTGTCTATGTCTCCGTTTCATTAATCAAATTTAGCTTTGATATCATTATTAATTATCCCAGTAAAGATACAAACACATCTAAACCATTTAATTACAAGAAATCCACCCGCATTTCATTGTCATACTTGAAATAGTTAATTGTCATTATTTAAAATGGCTTTTACATTTTTAAATGTTTATAATTTCATGTAACAAGCCTCGGTTATGTTGATAGGGCTTGTTCGTTGATCTTAAGGCAATGATCGACACCAATAAAAGGGACTGGTTTGATTCCTAGGTGGATATACTGTATATTTATTATTCGTATGAGGAGGTAGAAAGGAAAGTGAATACTAATCGAGTAATACTTTATTACGGTTTCAGGAGGTAGTAAATCCTCTTTCATTAAGCACCTCGATTTTTTTTAAATAATAACATTAAATAATTTCACAAGTGTCTAGATCCAATGATTGTAATCAGTAGTTTACCAGAATATTATTAGTAAACCTACTATTAATATAGGTTTTCTCTTGTTGGATGTAGCTATGTTTTTTAGCACCTCGCTTTACTACCCGTTCGGGCTATACGCCTATGTAATAGTTGAGCTAGTATTATTAGGGATGAGTAAGGTTATATTTAGAGGAAGTGTAAAACCACATATAAAAACCCTCTGTTCACCCAACCAGGTTCGAACTCCAATATCTCCATCTTACACGGTCTAGTATATTGTGATAAAAGTGCATTAGACCATACGACCAACTTTCAGTAGGCCTATTTAAATTAGTTACAAAAAATTTGCGTAATAATCCGAACGGGTAGTAAAATGCGGTGAATAAAATATATATTTTAAAAAACGTCCCAATTAAATAACCTAGACCACCTAGACAAGAAATTCTTGACATAACTCTACTAGTAAATTGTTCCTTCCTATTAATCATCTATACTTTTACCCCGAAACCAATAAACATACATTCTGTTACCATATTGTGTGTGTGGTTTGTCAAACGGATTGCGAGAGAAACAGGGAGCAGTTTAACAGTACAGTCCTATCAAGCCTTGCTTACCCTGGTAGCAGCCCCTGAGAATTTCAAATGTTGTAAATAATTTATATAGATTATTATGAGTGTGCATAGTACATTTTTTTGTACAAATGATTGTAAAATATGTTTATGATGTTAATCTATTATTTATAAATTCATATTTAACTTTATTTACCATGAATAATTACGATCAAATGATTGACATATTTTTAGAAATATATGTCTAGTAATAGAATAATTTTTGTAACAAATGTTAAATTTTTGTGGACAAGTTTGAGTAAATTTTTTGAATAAAGATATTTTAATATGAATGCATTAAAAGTAAGCTTTTTATATTTATCTTTAATACACAACATTATTTGTAGGGTATTATTTTATTAAGTAAGAAGCAACAAAGTTTAAGGACACCTTAAAAACTTAAAATTCAATCAAAAAGATTTTTACGGCAGTTAATAGAGAAAAAAAATCTGATTCAATAGCGTTGT
This sequence comes from Timema shepardi, assembly GCA_902151425.1. Lineage (NCBI taxonomy): Eukaryota > Metazoa > Arthropoda > Insecta > Phasmatodea > Timematidae > Timema > Timema shepardi. The sequence continues at coordinate 170,811 of CABFVX010000825.1, forward strand.
GTTATCCTGTATGGCTTACAAGTAAATTCAACGATATTAAAAATAAGAGAATTTATTTTACTTTGAAATAATAATATTATTATTATTATTATTATTATTATTATTATTATTATTATTGGCCCCGCGTCTTAATATCCATTTGGATTATACGCAGAAATAATGGGGGGAAAAATCTTAAAACTAGATGAAATTATATTTGGTTTATTTTTCCACCAAGTCCTATTACTCCTTTAGGCTTTACGCATATGTACTAATAATCAAAAGCAATATAATTAGTAAGACATAATTTATAAGAAATATACTTTCATTTACGCGTAGGAAAAAAAACTATTTCGGAAAAAATAGTTAGTACACACAACCGGTATTTTAACCCTGATTTCCTCTTCATAGGTAGTTCAGTCTATTGCTAGTGAAATACCATAGACTATTCTACCACCAAACTGGGTAAATATGCTTTTAAATAAGTATTTCTTTACTTGAGTGCTTTACCAATAAAAATTCCCTGGTAATAGAATATTTATGTGTAATATCAGAACTGTTAAATGAAAAATTATCTTCAATACCTCTAATTATTGCTGAATATTATGTTAAATCGTTTGGAAGGAAAAAAAAATTCCTAAATTAATTTGGAAAAATCAGTTCAGTTATGGAGCCAACACATTAGCTCAATCAGTAACGTTTCTGTCTACCGAGCTAAGGGTTCCGAGTTCGATTACTGCCATGGCCGAAATAATTATCATTGGTGAAATGTGGGGTTACCCTTTCACATTGATACATTAATGGCCGGGGACTGGATGTTGTTCCTGTCCTAGTCTTAAGTTAGATTATAAGACATATGAATCTAGCTACGACAGGCCTAGCAAACCGGTAATGGAAACTATATGACTTGAATAAAAAAATCTATCCCAGGCCACAGGCTGGAAACACTAGGACCCGAATTTTCTTGATAATTGCTTGTTTTGTTTTTTTGACCAAACTAATTATTTAAAAAATATTTATGTGCTTATGATTTATACATAAATTTACTAAAAAAAAACTTCACTGGTAGCTAGGTATAAGGCGCTACTCTCGCAGTAGACTAGACTGCCTATGATGGGGAGATCGAGGGTCGATTCTCGGTCGTGTCTACTGAGGGTGTTTTTTTCCTAAATGGGATTTCCACACTTATTTCACTTAAATTCAGGTATACTCTCTCTAAATTAAACCTTCCTAATCCATAAAACCATTAGAGTAATTATTACATAAGCGTATAGCCCGAATGGATAATGAGACACGGTGCTAAAAATAAAACACCATGTCAACATTACTAGTCCCGCAGTATCGTTCTTTCATTAGGGGCGATCATGTGACTGCTCAAACTGACTAGGCAATGGCATTAATTGGGGTGTAATCAACACAAATCAATAGGGAGAGATGCCCTAGTTTCGAGCTGGTGCCACCAGACGCAGCACTAGGGATGCTGGATACCAATGATTCAAGAAGATGGAGAGCACTCATTCGAGTTTCTAAAAAACACTACCTCCATCTTAGGAGCATACGATACTATTATCATCACTGACGTTTCGTGAGTTGTTGCAAGGGAAACCTACCTTATTAAAACTATATCTGTGATATATTCTCGCCCACTTGGGCCCTATTTGACCAATCAAACATATGCTGTGCCATGCATCCTTCACACGGGAATGTATTCCCCTCGACACCTGACCAATGAGTGTGCTACTGGGATGGTGTGAACAATTCACAGGTACAGTTTAAACTAATGTTGCTTACCTTGGCAACATTTAATGACGTGCTAATGATTTCATAGTAAAGCCCTTTTAGAAAATACACATTTGTTTTTTAGTCAACATTCATAAGATTTTACTACAGTATTACTTTTTTTTTAGCACCACGTCTTACTACCCGTTAGGGTTACACACCTATGTACTAATTACGCCAATAGTTAAGGGATTATGAAAGTGTAATTGAGAGGAAGTGTAACCGCATTTGCGTGGAAGGAGAGTGGAAAATCATTTAGGAATAAGCCCGTTCTGTGCACCCGAATGGTATCGAACCCTGATCTCACCATCTTCCGCAGTCTAGTATACTGCGAGCGTAGCGCCTTAGACCATGAAGCCACCGAAGTGGGCAATAAATATATTAATGATAAAATTTCAACTATTTACTGTATATCTAATCATACTGACGATTTTATACACCTAATTTTACTGCAGTTAAAGTGTGTTTTTTTAATTTCACATCATTTGCTTTGTTACCAATAGGTGACCTGGTGGTCTAGGGGTAAGGTGTCAGACTTCTATGCTGGCGGACGGGGTTCAATCCCAGGTCCCGGCAAAGATTTATCTGATTACCAAACCCTTCCTTCACCTATGACAAGACATCTTGTGAATGTGAGGAATGCCAGGCCTCCACCGTGGTTCGGATTCCACGTTAAACTGTAGGTCCTCCATTTCATCTCGCAATCACCCTACCATTACACATTATCGTAAGTGCGTATAGCCCGAACGGGTAGTAAGACGCGGTGCTAATAATAATAATAATAATAATAATAAAATGTTACCAATACTAATGTCTAAATATAAATAAACTATTAAAATAATCTAATTTATCTAATCGTAAATAATTAAGTATGATAGAAGGGGGAGGGAGTGGTTTATGGAAAATCTTAACGATACCTTACGTAGGTATATGGGGGATCGAAAATCATGACAAAAAGCATAAGTAATATAAGGATGCCATCTTGACTTGTAAATACGTGAAATTAGATTTCGTGCGGCCTTTATTCATGAAAATTAGACTGTGTTCTAGTTCAGTGACTCTACATTAAAGGCCGTATTTACAGTTCAATCTTTGTTGTCAGCTAAGTCTCCCGAAATATGAAATGCTATTTAGTTGTGGTTGAATGGAGGATTGACTGACGTCCGAATTTCACTTTTCTGTCTAAATTAACTATGACGGGAAAGATCGAAGTTCAAATCCCAGTCGTATATACGGAGTGTTTTTTTCTCTCTAAAAAGATTTGTTTTTGATTCAAAACACAATCTCCCAGTCTTGGGATATTCAACCTACTGTAGTAGATACAAGCAATAGACCCTTGATAGTTAAATAAGTGATTTTCAGTACAGCCAAGTACCAACCTAACTAATGAACAGAAATAAATATATATTTTTTATTGTGGACCTGTTTAACTTTTTTTATAAAATAATTTTGTAATCAAATTGTTTTATTGGAAAATATTTGCACTTTAAAACAAAAAACTTTTGAATTTTTGTAAGGATTGGGGGGAGGTGTAAACATACCCTAAAAAAAGAGGATAATTAGTCGACGATGAAAACAAAATAGAATTATCGTCTATATCTTCGAAGTAAACTCAATTTGTTAGTTTTCCAAACATGGTGCTTCGTCAAGGCAAATATTATTACTCTCCACGAGTGTCATTCCATGAAACGAATGTACATACATTTCAATTAAATTCCCTGTAGAGAAATGAAAAATAGCCTATTTTATGATTCTGTCAACTAACCAAAACATTGACATGACTTCGCACTTGTCCCAAAAACAAATTTATCTTAAAAAATTTGTTGGAGAAACCTTTACATCACAAATCATTAGTCTTGTTGGATCGTATGAACCATCAATCCATTCTTTTGAATACAATATTGTTAAGCTGGGAGTGTAGAAAACGCAAGCTAAGGCAAGTAATTTTGCAGTTTTTATAGTAAAACTTTTTTTGACTACAAAAATAAAATATTTATCCAGTAAAAACATGAGTCAAGTATTCTTCACGTGGTGATATCAACAGTTGAATATCTGTCATGAGCATAGCGGCCTTAGTTGACAAGATTTTTAAATGAAGAGAGAAAGTTGTCATTAAACTCAAAGACACCCTTGACAGATATTCAAAACTGTAAAATTACTACCTTTATCTCGCGTTCCTTTCACTCCCAGCTTAAGATCACCTTAAACTCACTGATTTTTATTTACATCCATTACCGCTTCCAGCCTGTGGCATTGGTAAGTTTTTAATTCAAGCCATATATTTTCCACTGACGGCTGGCTAGGCCTGTCGTAGATTAAAATTACTTATAATCTATATTAAGACACGGGCAGGCACAACATCCAGTCCCCGGGCGTTAATTCATCAATATGAAGGTATAAACCCATACTTAACCAATGATAAATTTTTTGATCATGCCGGGAGTTGGACCCGGAACACTTAACTCAGTAGGCAGACACGCTATCAACTGAGCTAAAGTGTCGGATTCATATCCACTGCTATATTTCCAATATGAATGGCAATTCTGAAGCTTCAAAATCACTCAAACAATCCACAATTTAATGTTTAAATTTTAAGTCTCTAAGCTTCAGGCATTGAGTAGATATACTTAATAATTATAATAATATAATAATATTTTTCTCAACTACTAAAATTTGTCGGCGTATGCAGCATACCTTTTACAAAACATATTTATTCGAATTCTTCTATTCAAAGTCTAACAACCCGAGTAAAATTCTTTTTAAAAATCAAACATATTGTAGGTTGGTTTTTTTTGGCAGGAAAATCAGAAACTATACTGACATTTTAAATTTATATTTGTTTGAATAAGGGTAGATCTGTATTTCTCAGAACTGGTAAATCTCACGTTAAAGGTCGTCGAAAATAAAAATAAAAATTTATATATAACCTAAACATATATTAATTGTTTCCAATTAACAGAAACAGTAGATACAATACAATACAAAATAAAATTAAAAATCATTAAGTTGAGGGAATTAGATTAGCTATCTAGATTACACTTAAACAAGATTTACTAAATTAATACAACACGTGTGGTCTATACGTATATAAACTAATTACGCTAGTGTAGTTATGGATGAGTAATTTTGAATCTATATGAAGTTTACCCATATTTGCGTGGAAGAAGAGGGAACAACATTTAGCAAAAATACCTCTCGTTACACTTGACCGGGATTCAAATCGCGCGATTTGCTAGTGATCAGCAGTCCTATCTATTGTGTATGTGTGTGACGCGTTAGATCATTCGACCAACGAAGTGGGAGTTACACTCGTTGGCCATCGCCCTAACCACTGGTACAGATTTGAAATTTTACCTCGAAATTGTATGAGGCACAAAGAAAACTAAATACTAATTTACTCTAAAACAAAAGGCTGTATTAGGAATTAATAAACTTACTCTAATTAAAGATTAGTATGTAAATAAAGAAGAGAGCGTACTCATTTAATACTGAAAACAAAACATTTACCATGGATTTTTTGTCGCGTCCTGGAGGATTTTTATCCATTCAAAAAGCTTTGCTAGCTTTCCCGGGAAGAAAGGAAAATTCAAGGAGGGTTTTTTTTAATGGGAAAAGTCGTCGGGGAAGCTTCTCTTAGTACAACTCCCTACTCCCTATTCAAAAATACCCCGTAATACCTCAGTCCTCCGACACATTAATGAGGAAACGCTTCATCTCAACTCCCATCACAACCAACCCCCTTTTACAAACTCTTTTATAGCTGGCCAAGAATGAGTCTAATTAGAGTCCAGAAAAATGTAAAACATGGTGCAGCGAGTTTTATAAACATGACTCTCTCTTTCACCATCTCTTTCCCCCTCTCTCTTCTCACTCCCGTCCCCTTACACACCCACCCACATAAAGTGTCATGCTAATGAGTTGTGTGCGACGGAAACATTTGTTTCATCTGTATAAAAGTAGAGGAGGTAGGGTTGGCAAACAGGAGGGAGACAGAAGCCCTAATTTCTCTCCCTTCAAAACGCTAACTACCACCTTCCCGGGAAATATGTTACTTTCCCACCCAACAGCTAATTATTGTACCCGCTTATTAACTGACGATATCTAGCGACAGATTAAATAAACATTTCCATACATTTATACCAGGACTTAAAAGTCACATCCCAACAACTAGATGGATACTAATTTTATATATATATAAATGTCTATATATATATATATATATATATATATA
>CABFVX010000825.1:194381-208436 GCA_902151425.1 Timema shepardi
ATATATAGACCTGACGTGCCCAAGGCACGGGACATAACTCCTTCACCTCCACCCACCAACACGTCTCAAAAACCGTTCGAATTACGCGCATGTACTAATTATGCTAATGTTGTAGGGAGAAAGTGCACCCGCATTTTGAAGCGAAAGAATGAAAACCATTTAAGGAAACCCACTTTCAGTACACATGACCCTAATCACCCCGTCATCGGAAGTCCAGTCTATTACGAGAGACTCGCCTAGGTGGCGTAGTTGGCTAACGCGCTTGTCGTGTTGAAGCTCGGCTGCTGAGGACGGTGGAGATCGAGGTTCGAATCTCGGTCGGGTGAACTGGGGATGGTTTTTCCTAAATGGTTTTCCATTCTACCTCCATGCAAATGCGCGTTCACTTCCTCTAATTCAACCTTCTTAAGTCCTAGCCCATTAGAGTAATTAGTACTTAAAGCGTATAACCCGAACGGGTAGTAAGACGCGGTGCTAAATATTATTATTACGAGAGGGATATCAGTATCAGAACCCCAGTTCCTATGACGAGTCTAATCACTCACATCCTGTTTGAGTACCGTTATAATTGACCTACATCGCTCATGACAGCGCTGTGATTTCCCCCTCCAATTTTGACTTGCTTTCCTAATCTGGTTAATTCGCCTCCCGCATCCCCTCCCCCGAGACCATGCCCAACTTACAGAGGCCACCACAGTGGCTCATGGGCTTAGTCCCTTTGATTTTAATGTATGCCCCAAGGGTTTTGGGTACGGGAGCGTGTAGTCTTGGGCACTCCTCCCATGACGTGCCGGTATGGGGGTTCAAACCATGGACATTGCCCGTCCAGGGACTATAATTAAACAGCCAGTGTTTGGAGCTCGCTTCTCGGAATCCCCGAACTGAGGAGCGGACTTGGGTTTTATGTGCCCCAGGGTGTGCACTTCGTGTGTCAGGGTAGTTTTAATTTATTGGTGAGGGGAACGTGCAGTCCATGGCGTTGGGCACTCCTCCCATGACGTGTATAGAAGCATCCACACTCGACGAATGTCAAACATAAAGTGTGAACTATTGGCAATGTCACTCTGTGATTTCCCCCCTCCCCTCCAAGTTTGACCCCCTTTCCACATCCGGGGCCCCACTCAGTGCCTAAACATGTTCAAACAGGAAAATACTGGCTGGAACTGGCTCATTACAGTGCTATTATTTCCACATCCACGAGAAATTAACCGTTATTCCCCGGGGGTCCAATGTCATTACGCGGCCTCGGTGGTAAGTCTCAAGCAACGTGACGCGGATCTTTGTGTGTCCATCAAGGGCCACTACCACCACCTATCCACTACCCAGGGCTCAAGGGCTTAGCCCAATGGGGCATTTGATTTTTATGTGTACTTATTAGATTCTAATGTGTGCACTGATGTAGTTATCCATCATGGCACCTAGGTGGCGGCGTACGAAGATAATTTGGTAGGGAGGAGTAAGGAAATGTTCCAGCGTTTACGTGGAACTACCAACAGTACACCTCGGCAGGTATTCAAATCCCCACAACCTTACCCACCACTAGATTCGGACCCCTATATCTTTCGCCGGGTGCTTCATCCCCTATAGTTGCCAAATTAGGGTGACCTGGCGGTCTAGGGGTAAGGTGTCAGACTTCTATGCTGGAGGCCGGGGTTCAATCCCCGGTCCCGGCAAAGATTTATCTGATTACCAAACCCTTCCTTCACCTCTGACAAGACATCTTGTGAACGTGAGGAATGCCAGGCCTCCACCGTGGTTCGGATTCCACGTTAAACTGTAGGTCCTTCATTTCATCTCACAATCACCCTACCATTACACATTAGCGTAAGTGCGTATAACCTGAACGGGTAGTAAGACGCGGTGCTAATAATAATAATAATAATAATAATAATAAAAATAATAAGTTGCCAAACTATAGAGACCAATATGGTGTTTTAAAATTGTACGTACCCGTTCTGTCGCTAGAATATGTTGTAGGAGTTTCAAAATAGAAAGGCGTTGACAATATACACGTGACAGCTTTGCCAGAATAAATATTAAATAACGCCAACGGGTAAATGTTAAGCTTTATTTACTTACACACGTGTAGTTATTATAGCTTTAGAAAATATAATATATGAGTATAAAGGAAGAATAAGTATACTATTATTATTATTTCATTGCTTAAATATCTGTTTAAGGTAAAGTGTCACACACACACTAGCACCCACATACATTCTTTTTTTTTAGCACCGAGTCCATTAGTTTTTAATGTATGATGTGTGCTCATTAGTTTTTAATGTGTGCACTAAGGAGGAGATGGCAACACTGCCAGAATGAAATATTAATTTGTGCAGGATGATGGTAAATGTTAAGCTTTATTGATTACACACGTCTAGTTAATATAGCTTTAGCAAAAAATATTTGAGCTATAGGATATGATTAGAAAGGAGGAAAAAGTATATTATTACTATTAGAATTTCAAAAAGTTTCACTGCTTAAATATTTGTTTATAATTTAAACTAATATGGGTTTAAGGTAAGGTGTCACACACACACACACACACATATATATATATATATATACAGTCAGGTTCATTTTTATTTACAAATTGTGACGGTAGATTACTACTTAAGGAGAAGGTATCCTATTACTCCGCAACAAGTGACTTATGTTATTTTGCACAACGCTATTTAAATTTTTATGATAATCCAAATTTATATTCCCCTGTATTAATTTCTTAATCACTTTCATTCTGCGTCATTTAGCAAATCAAATTGGTAATTATTACTACTGATACAATAATTTAAATATGTTAATGGGGTAGGAATAATGAAAGTATTTACCCGCATTTGCATGTAAGGAGAGTTGGAAATATCCCCTGTTTAATATGACAGTGTTCGAATTCCAACTTCTTCAACCAACCATACCTGACGAACTTCGCTTAGTTACTTGTACTGTCCACAAGACCTAAATAATATTGGTGAAGGGTAGTAAGACGCGGTGCTAATAATAATAATAATAATAATAATAATAATAATAATAATAATAATAATAATAATAATAATAATATTGGTGAATGCCATTTTTAAAAACTTTATGTAGTTTCTGTTGGATGCTATGAATGTTTTGAATAAAATTTATTAATCACCTGCTGTTTGTCAATAAAATAACTAGTAAGAACATGATGTTATTATTATTGAAAAATCCCTAGAATATGATGGTTGGAAATCCTTGGAGAATCAAAGACAGGAAGGAGATGGTAATAACAAGTATATTATTAATATCATTTCAACTGCTTGAATATTGGTTTATAATTTTAACTAACGGGTTTGAAGGTATGGTGTCAGAACACACACACACATACATATTCATTTTTCAACTATAATTTTATATTATTATTATTATTAGCACCGCGTCTTACTACCCGTTCGGGTTATACGCACTTACGCTAATGTGTAATGGTAGGGTGATTGTGAGATGAAATGGAGGACCTACAGTTTAACGTGGAATCCGAACCACGGAGGAGGCCTGGCATTCCCCACATTCACAAGATGTCTTGTCAGAGGTGAAGGAAGGGTTTGGTAATCAGATAAATCTGTGCCGGGACCGAGGATTGAACCCCGGNAATCTTTGCCGGGACCGAGGATTGAACCCCGGCCGCCAGCATAGAAGTCTGACACCTTACCCCTAGACCGCCAGGTCACCTATAATTTTATAATTGTTGTGATTTGAGACGGAGATTTTAGCTAAATAAACTTGTATTTATAAAATAGGAGAGGGTGTGTTTGGGTGTAGACGTTAAAACACAAACATAACAGTTCTTAATATTTATTTACACAAATAAAAGCTTTACAAATATAGCTCACACAGTGAAAAGTATACTCGGAATATTTATTTACACAAATAAGAGTTTTAGAATTTATTTTTACAAATATAGCTCACACCATGGAAAGTATACTTGGAATATTTATTTACACAAATAAAAGTCTTAGAATATTTTTTACAAATATAGCTAACACCATGAAAAGTATACTAGGAATATTTATTTACACAAATAAAAGTTTTAGAATATATTTTTTACAAATATAGTTCATAGCACGAAAAGCATACTTGCAATATTTATTTACAAAAATGAGAGTTTTAGAATATTTTTTACAAATATCTCTTACACCACGAAAATTATACTTGCAATATTTATCTACACAAATAAAAGTTTTAGAATATATTTTTTACAAATATAGTTCATAGCACGAAAAGTATACTTGCAATATTTATCTACACAAATAAAAGTTTTAGAATATTTTTAACTAATATAGTTCACACATCGAAAAGTATACTTAGAATATTTATTTACACAAATAAAAGTTGTCCACACCATGAAAAGAATACTTGTAATATTTATCCATGCAAATAAAAGTTATAGAATATTTTTTACAAATATAGCTCACACCATGAAAAGTATACTTGGAATATTTATTTACACAAATAAAAGTTACTCACACCATGAAAAGAATACTTGGAATATTTATTTACACAAATAAAAGTTATAGAATATTGTTTACAATATAGCTCACATTACGTAAAGTATCCTTGGAATATTTATTTACACAAATAAAAGTTGCTCACTTACAAATACATCTTACATGTTTAGGTGTAGAGGAAACAATAATAAATTCCTTGTGGTTGAAGCGGAATAGTGGCCTCAGTACTAAATATCTAAGCTAATTTAAAAAGTCTAGCTTAAAGAGTATTTGAATATAAATACATGGAAAGATGGTTTCAATTTAAATATGTACAAGAAAATAAACAAAATTGACTAGAATTAAAATAAATATACATACAACCAACTAATTGTCTAGAAATAATCAGGTAGGTGAAGGATTGTACTGGTGGGTAAAAAAAAAAAGTATCCCGGGTGCATAAAATAAATCAATAAAAAATATGCGTGTTTCATGCTGAAAAAAATAAAAATAATATCAAACCTTTGAAAAATAGTATGTCAGTGGAACTGTCTAGAATGAAATAAAATAAAATATGATTATTCAGCCCGACTAAATGATCACCTTTTAATCGTGGCAAGCGCGTTTACAAGGACTCTGATACCCAAACGGCAACGTATTATAATCATCAACTATCCATAGTTTGGTGTACACGGGCCAGTAGACTTTAGTCTGTGAAACGGCACATACAGTCGCAAGACATTTTCTTACAATTGTGTGTGTTATCTGTATGTATCTTTCCGCAGCCTGTTAGGTGACCATCGCTTTCAAAATGTAAAATTAACGTCGTTCCTGTTGCCGTAGTTTATGGTGATCCCACGAACCTTGCGCACCTTTTTGGTTTTGGCGGGATCGCCACCAAAACAAACTTGGTACGCGTAATTATTGGGGCCACCAGATAAAAAGGCGCTAATATAGCTTCCCGGACCGTAATCCTGAAGTCAGTGAGGTCGCCCAAAAAGTCTCCGCTCAGTGGACTCCATTCGCCCAGGCGTTTCCTGAATAGAACGCTATATGTATCGTGATACAAAACGCGGTCCCCCAATTGTTCAATGATGCTGTATAAATGCAACCTAGCCATAGCAGTCGTGTAGCAAGCCACCACCCCACTCATTTTACGGTTAGGGCACCACGCGTCACGCACGTCCTTGTAATTGAGGAACATAACGTCATCATTTACATCAATGACGCTGTCCACGGTGATGTACGGACCCGTCAGGTACTTGTGGATGCCCTGATAGTCGTTGACAACAGTTACGTGTGGAAAATAGGGTCTTTGCCTAAACTTTCCTCATAGTGAATTTAAAAAGGGTTTAGCCAGTGTGCGGAGACCGGGGTTTTACCAAACAGAATCAAAATCGAGTTTACTCCTTCCCTTTCCTCATAAGTTTGAATACAAGCTCACTTCTCATCTTATGAGGTACATCACTCTGTCCAGCCACTGGCTTCTTGTTTAATTTTCAAAAAAGTATCACTGTACCCGTGAAAAAATCCGCCAGAACGTGTCTGACAACCGTAAACAGATACATTGTACTCCCACACTTTGTGTACTACTTCAAAGGTGTAGCCTTTCTCAACGGCTTTCCGGATCTCTTCAACCACCCGTTGTGCTGACATGCGCCTTGGTTTTTATCCTCCCTGCATGTCCTGCACAAGATGAACATTAACTTGTCGTGCATCCGTGTAGGCAATACGGGCATGAATAAATCCCGCGGAGGCATCACGGTGGATTTGGCTATGCCTTCTATTTCTACTTCTATAGATGGACAGTAGGGTGACCTGGTGGTCTAGGTGTAAGTTGTTGGACTTCTCTGCTGGGGTTCGGGGCTCAATCCTTGGTCCTGGCACAGATTTATCTGATTACTAAACCCTTCCTTCACCTCTGACAAGACGTGTATTAATCACAATTTGTGATTGTGGGAAATGCCAGGCCTCCACCGTGGTCCGGATTCCACGTTAAACTGTAGGTCCTCCATTTCATATTGCCAATAACCCTACCATTACACATTAGCGTAAGTACGTATAACCCGAATAGGTAGTAAGACGCGGTGCTAATAATAATATAGACTGACAATTTGGTTCCAAGTGAATTTTGGGGTGGCCGATGGGATATTTTTTGTACTTGCAAACGTAAGGATACAACGAACACACATCCAAGTACTTTATCTTCTATCCACAAGAAAGGTTTGATGCGTGGAAGAGTTTGATACAAAATTGTACGCCCACCAAAGAATGCGTCCCTGAGACTGAGGGGCTCCATATTGTAAACCTTGTACTGGAGTACAAATGGTTTCAAGTCCTTGTCTGTGCGTTTTATCGCATTAAGCGTACACTCCCACATCTCTACGACCGTGTAGCTGGCATTCTTAAATTTTTCCACGTAGGCCATGGTTGCTTCATAGTGCGTCTCCATGGTCTCGTGGCGGCTGTTTTTGATTGGGGTGGTCCTGTCAGGATAACAGAGAGGGCACTCGTGCCAATAACAGCCCCAGAAATGAAAGACTGTGGTGGTATCTCAAGCTTTAACAATGTCGTTTACACGTCACCCTAATACATATTCCAAACGGTTGTTACCTGCATGAAGGATAGAGACACGCCGTTGATGGGCCTCCTAGCAGAACCATTGTGCAGCGACGTGCGACTGTTGGTTTGCACACCGGTAGCTACCGTTAGAGATGATACCGATGGTATTCTCCTTAAGATGACTTTGGCGGTAAACCAACATGTCTACTCCCACGATCGTACACGCCTCTTTGAAAGAATCCATCTTTACTTTTTCCATGAGCACATCTCTAAACTTTAGACGGGCCTTCCGAAGGATCTCTACATCTTTCACGTAATACAGTTCCAACTCGCGGTTAAAATCAATGATATAATTTTCCTTGACCAGCGCGTCATACCACTTCTCAAAGTGCTCCTTTCCCTCAACCGATGCAGTAGCCCTCCTTTGGCGGCAAGGGATGCCTATACCGTATGTTTTCTTTTTTATTGAAAAAATGTGGGAAATGTCCCTCGGCCAAGGACTCACCCAAGCCGAATATCTTGGGAATATTGGACAAAGACATCGGGAGAAAGTTCAGCGAGTCAATAAAGTGGAGTGGGCCGTAACGCATGGACATAATTTTCCCACCGTTCATTATGTGCTCTGGAATCAATTTTTTTATCTTCATTATATATTTTAAAATAAAATTACCATCATAGCTCTTAGCATTTTGGGTTAGGAGGGTGATGTCCTTAAATTTTGTTGTTTTAACTTGCTCTAGAAATCTGAAAAATTGGGCCAGTGTGGCATCACCATTGAATATGCGCATCCTATCGCCCCCGCATTCGGTGCAATGATGGTCATTTACATCAATATGAAGGCAGGTATTGCAACACGTCTGTACAAGACAGAGGTTAGGTTCGTGCAAGTACGTGTTGACCGCACCTTAAAGAAGCGTTTCTTGTCTGCATTCAAAATCATAGAATACAAACATGAAATTGCTCTTTTCCAGTGACGGCTTGAATGGGGCCTACTTGATATAGGAGAAATGACCAAAAGGATGATGTGTCTCGCATACTCTATAAAAAGTCTCATAGCACCTGTGTGAAAATTCTGCTCTTTCCAAACTGAAAAATTGTCCACAGAGCTCACACACCTTTTTTAGATCACAGATCGACATGTGACCTCTGCAAACACCGGGACGTTTATGGTTATCAAAATAAGTCTGGTTTGTGAACCAACGCCAACAGTCTTTACAGGTCACAGTTTGACCTCCACTGCAGACCGCTTTAGCGTAGCACTTTTTGCATGTGGATTCATATTTGTGCGCATTTTTATGATCAAATGGCACGCAACAATCGAGGCAAAAGTATGAAAGGCTGTCAAGGATGTTATGCCATCAAAATGTTTTTGCTTATCGTCGTGAAAATACAAATCATGATAGCCCTTAAAGGAATGTTCGGGAGGGGTAGGTCCCTCATATACTTTTCTCCCCCGACGTTCCCGGAATACCGTGATTTTGTACTCGGAAATGTATGTTTGAAATTGTTTCAGTTCAGTAACTCTACCACCTTTAAAAATATTCACACTGGCATCACGGCATAAATCTTCTGCTTTGAGTTTTTGAATAGGACCACCCATTTTCATTTGTTTAACGGTGTTCACGTCCATGCATCCTGGATCTCTTTTAATGTTACATATAGCTTTGGCGAAAACCAACACACGGGAAAGGCAAATTGGGTCACCATTTTGAATCTTAAGGATTCCTTGGTTGTTCGGCTATATATGTCAGTAGGAGAGAATTTATCACATTTATGATTACCCTTCCCACGCGGCTCTCTAAAGTGGTGTAACTTGACATACAAGGGTGATGAAGTGAGGAACGAAGCATTGCTTTGTAACACTCGTCAAGCTGATCTACTCTTCTACACGAAACAAATACAGGTCTTGACAAGGAAGCTGTGCTGTCTAATAGCAGACGTATATGATCCTCGGTGCTAACTTCATGATCCTAGATACACCCTAGCAAAGCATTGATTTGCTCTCCGAGCCAGGTTTGGGCATAACGATCACTCTCTGGCGTCCTTAATTGTATGATCAATTCATGCCCGACATAGAAAAACAACACACTAATTGTTTAATTCTCTCCTTGACGATTCTAAGAGAGATAGCTTGGGACACCCTCCACCAACATGATTTACCAGGCCACTAATTCTGACTGGGGATGCTGATGAGGGACTGGCTGCTGCCAAATCCACCACCGGGATGTGCCGCTCTCTTGCAGGTGGTGATGACCCTGGAGATGTTGGAGGCGGGCCCGCCACGGCATCAACAGGCTGGCTGGGGTGATTTTATTGGTGTTTCCCGCCTCCAGTTGAACTTAGACAAAAGAGTTAAAATTCAGTCAGCAAGATATTTGTACTGCAGATCATATGACTTGACGTATGATTATGTTAAATTGTAGGATTCTGAAAGTTTAAAATATTAGTTTTATTATTTTATAAGTATTGATAATATATATTAAGGTACCAGATGCAGAGCACATAACTTGACGTATGAATATGTTAAATTTTAAATATTAGTTGTATTATTTTATAGGTATTGATTATATATATATATATATATGGTAGATGCAGATAACATGACTTGACGTATGATAAAAATTCATCAAGTTGTTAAAGAAAGCCTTAAATTAACTTATTTACGAACAATTTGTGCCCTACCTTAAAAATCACAATAAACTCTCTTAAATAAATAAATAATTTGTAATAATATTTTAGCACCGCGTCTTACTACCCGTTCGGGTTATACGCTTTAAGTACTAATTACGCTAATGGATTAGGAATAGGGAAGGTTTAATTAGAGGAAGTGAACCCACATTTGCATGGAAGGAGAGTGGAAAACCATTTAGGAAAAACCACCCCCAGTTCACCCAACCGAGATTCGAACCTCGATCTCCCCGTCCTCAGCGGTCGAGCTCAACACGACAAGCGCGTTAGCCAACTACGCCAACGAGGCGGGTAATAATTTGTAAACTACCCTAGAATTATTTGGAATTTTCTGAGTTAATTGTACTGCAGATCACTTGACTTGACGTATGAATATATTAAATTGTGGAATTCTGAAGTTTGGAATATTTATAGGTATTGATAATATATATAAAGGTGCCAGATGCAGATCATCTGACTTGACGTATGCCTATGTTAAATTGTGAGGCTCCTGAACAATTTTAGAAAATACAATTTTTTGTTTGCATTCAACATCAAAGTTGTGGATCACATGATTTGACGTAAATGCTGATTGTCCTACTAAAGCTGTCACTGTTGATGGCAGTAGATTAAGAAACCCGTCACTAATGATGGAGTGGCGGGAGGGGAAAAACAATCTTATTGGATACCGTCATTAACTTTTACGCACATAGAGAGTAAAAGTATAATCTAGTCACATTAGTTTCATGCTTAGTGTGTGTGTGTGTGTGTGTGTGTGTGTGTGTGTGTGTGCCATAAATTACTTACATATAACACGTTCAATCTCATCCAGAGCCCTATAGATGTAATCATTGTAGCGGCTGAAGGTACAAACACCTTCCACCCGCTGAGAAACGGTCGTGGGACGGGTGGTATGTGCTACTCCTTCGAGCTTGCAATGTTCTAAAATATAATTATGGCACATTGTTTACATGTAAGTAGTTTGACCAATTAACTCTGGTGGGAATTTAATCTTGTTACACTCTTCAATACACCCACCCCACCCATTCTAAATTGTCTAGTCTCAAGGTGATTTGTACACCCCCGTAAAACAAAATACTTGGGAGGTCCTGAATCGAGGAGGGTCTGCCTGGACAAACAGTTCAGTTACAAAACTTGCCATATGATGCAGCTATTTCAGCCAAAAAATCTCTGTCTTCTGTTAAGTTCTCCAGCATTGCTCTGATGGACTCTTCCCGTTCGGTTCAGCCTTCGGTAAATTCTAATAAAACAAATACTGTGGAAGATATTTGGGTCGAAAGATACATACAATCAGTCAATAAAGCGTCCAATGTTAGTAGGGTATAAAAACTAAATTATTAAATAAAGTCACCGTTAATTTTATTCTTTATTATTTAAAATGGCTATACGATTTAAATGAAAGAAATTCACCCTTAACAAACTAAATTTTTAAATAAATATGAGTCATCATTATTTAAAAATTGCCTATAAATTCTAGTAGCACTGACAAAAATAAATTAAAGTCATAGTTAAATTCATTATATAAATGTTAGGGGTCAGTAGTTATAAAATGCGTAACACTTGATAACACAAATAATGTTCCACCAACCATTTACACCTCCTCCGGCAGAATTAGATGATGGAGTGACCGCAGGGATTCGAACGTCGATATCTGTCACGGAAAGGGTGTGTGTAAAGTATCTAGCTATGAAGGTGGAGGTCAATGGTTTGAATCCCCTCTTAGGTGTACTGTCATTCTCGTGTTTGTATTGTCTGCTGAGAACGAGTAGAGCGTGGTTGGAACCCCGGCCGTGTGCACTGAGGGTGATTTTTTCCACGCTATTGCGTGTGCACTTCTTCACCACTATCACCCGATTTGATAGTAAGACGTTATGCTATGGATGGTTCTCAGACATTAACATTGATCGTCTGCAGCTCACATGACTTGACGTATGATTCTTTTTCTGGCAGCCAGTATCTCACTGACATGATATATGAATATATTTAATTTGTTTGGTATAATTTCTATTACTTCATAATCAGCAGAGATAACACTTTGTTAGTGAATTCATTTTGATACTCTTCCAATATCACTTGACTTGACGTATGAGTCCTTTACTGGCAGCCGATATCTAGTTGACTTGACGTATGAATATATTTAATTTGTTTGGTAGAAAGAACCTATACAAACTTTTTATTGTGATCAACGTTTACATAGGGAGAACATGGAACAAAACTATATTATGATTCTGGTAGGAAGAGCAGTTTAAATATACAAGCTTTATCGTTAGATCACGGACTTGCCATATGAATATATTTAAGTTCTTTGTTAGGAAGAACAGTTTAGAATTGGTAGGAGGAACAGTTTAGATTATTCACACATGACTCTTGAAGTAATTGTGATTTTCGGTTAAAACCCTACTATAGGATTCCTTTATCGTAGGTAAGAATACATCGTTAATGACACTCAGCACTCACGCCATTATGTGACATAAAAATCCATGTCACGGAGCTGACCGGAATTTTACTGATAGAACATGTTTACCGGTAATGACTGCCCTGGGGCCCCGAGAAATTAACCGTAAATGCTCTCTTCGAACTTGGAGGGGGGAATCTGTGTGCCAAAGTTTTGGTCACTCATTAGTAATCAGGCTCCACTGCTTTCAGTATGGGGATTCCGAGGGGCGAGCTCCAAGCACTGGCTGTTTAATTATGGTCCCATGATGGGCAATGTCCAGGGTTTGAACCCCCATGCCAGCACATCACGGAAGGAGTGCCCAAGACTGCACTTTCCCCTACCCAAAACCCTTGGGGCACACAATATCAAATGGGCTAAGCCCATGAGCCACTGTGGTGACCTTTGTCGGGGGGAGGGGGGCAACTAACCGGATGTGAAAAGCAGGTCAAAATTGGAGAGGGAATCACAGTGCTGTCATGAACGATGTAGGTCAATTATAACGGTACTCAAAAAGGATGTGTGTGATTAGACTCGTCATAGGAACTGGAGTTCTGATGGGGCGTACACATTACTGATATCTATAACGCAGAAAGTGATTATGTGTGTGTGTGTGTGTGTTGGGGGTGGGTCCAGAAAGAGATTTACCACTTCTAGATGGACTAGAAAGTTGAAATTTGTCAGGGTGGTAGAAGGATTTCCTCATATAACCAGAAAGTTATAAAAAGGGGGCACCAGGAATTTGGGGATCTTAGGGGGTCTAAATATAGTAAAATCCTATTAAGGAAGGAAGACATTTGAAATTTGGCAGGCAGGTAGAGGTACCACTCCAAATAATTAATCAAACCAGTCTTAAAATATGAAATTTCAAAATGAGAGTGGGTGAAATGGGAGTTAAAAACTTTAAAAACTAATAGAAAACAACAACTTAGAAGGATGGTATAAAATAGAAACTTGGCAGGGTGGATATATAACCCTATAATTAAGATTAGTTTACGAAAGACCTAAAAGATTTAAAAAAATATTTTCTTAAAAATCTGCTCCAACCATTTTGAATAAATTGGTATCAAGGCTTTGTTTAATATTAAAAACAAAATGGCTATTCTAGGTTACCCATAAAAATGAATTAATGGATACTTTAGAAAAGTGGATCTCTCAAATTTTTATTATCTCCGCAACTATTTCAGATACGAAATAACTTATAATTTTAAAGCTGTAGTACTATTAAAATAAAACCGTTTTAAATAAAATATATTTTTACTCAACCAATAGATTCTGAGCTATAGCCATATATATATATATATATATATATATATATATATATATAATGGAGAATTTTGAATTAAAATTTATTGTAATGGTCTTTAATGGCCAAATGTATTCCTCTTTCCTGAATGTTTATTTAACTGTGTATATTATTTTATTCAAACACTCTTTGGAAGAGTGTTTTTCCTGCAACAATGTATATTATTATGTTTTATTAATCCTAAGAGGTTTTTTTTAGAAAATACTTATATTTTACGATTAAAGAGAGAGAGAATCGACCTTGTGGTGCACTATAAAATTTATTTTGGTTAATGGCCACATAAGGTGAACAAATTTAGATTACGATACTTTCTATCTATGAGAAGAGTTGAGTAGACAACTTTTCTCGGCCCTTGTTTGGCTCGACAACTTCGCTCCCTTTTCCCCCCTCGATGAGTTAAGATACTATGTGGGGCCTAGAAGAGCTGGTATTGGTAAAAGAGGGAGGGTAGATAGGGTTGTTGGATGGAGTGTGAGGGTACACCCCCTCTCCTTTAAGCCCCAGACAAGAGTGTTTTATGGAGTAACAGTAACAGCCCTCGTGGCGTCCTATGACCTCATGGCAAGGGCGTGATAAGGTTCACAACTACTTTTACCGACAAGGTGAACACGAAAGAGAGGTTC
>CABFVX010000825.1:208599-224117 GCA_902151425.1 Timema shepardi
ACACATGTTTCCTCAAGATTTGTTTTATGACTTTCCTCGGTGGACGGTGTAAAATAAGAATTTAAGGGTGAACAACACTTGTAAGGTAGAGGGGGTATAGAAGGGAGGATTCTCTACTAGTGATACGTCTCAAATTGATGCTATTCCATCTACCAGTCAGTATTTTATAAAAACAAGGAAGACCCATGGTTTCATCACAAATTAGTCCTTAGGTTATTACCAAGGCCTGGATTTTGATGGCCTAAAAAGGATCGAAGAGTGACTTCCAATTTTCAAAAAATAATTTTAAAATATGTACTAAAAACCGTAATAAATACACACGACTAAATCAAAGTCATGCTTTGAAATATGTAAACTAAATTAGGCTATGCATCTATGCACTGAAAAGCCTTTAACAACCAAACTCTTGCATTCTGATAAATTGTTTAATATTGATTTACAAATATCTGCTTCAGAAGTAATATATCCACCCTATCCCAATGCTTAGTTGTAGTGTCTGATGCCGGGAACACGATTAACTTAACTTTAACTTAATGTAACGTTCAATTAAAGATAACTTAACTTAAGAAAACAGATATGTCATCACGATTCACGTAACTTAACGTAACAACTCGAGCCAAACATCTTCATTCTCGAGTATGATCTGTGATTTGTACTAGTTATACAGTGATGATCTGTGGATGTTTACAGTTTTCAATAAATAAAATCTCTATTGCCAAACTTTTTTGGTAAATTTAGCTTTCCTATTTTAGTTTAATTATTTTGTTTTATTTTCTGATCACTAGAATTTATGCTAACGAGTAAACATTGGTCATAATACCAACAAATGAATTACTAAATAGCCCTGTTGACTTCACTCGCATAATGATGGGCTGGGTAGATCACGTTATACCCTTAAAGTAACGTTAACTTAAAGTAAAAGACCTCCCAGGGCATCTCTTTAGGTTAAGTTAACTGCATAGTGATCGCTTCCATTTACGAGTAAACACACGAGTAGATCCTTTACGTTAAGTTGCGTTAAGTTATTATTATTATTATTATTAGCACCGCGTCTTACTACCCGTTCGGGTTATACGCACTTACGCTAATGTGTAATGGCAGGGTGATTAGTGAGATGAAATGGAGGACCTACAGTTTAACGTGGAATCCGAAACACGGGGGAGGCCTGGCATTCCCTGCGTTAAGTTAACTTTAAGTGAACGTTAAGTTGATCGTGATCCTGGCATCACCAGGAATGTGTATTTTACAACAAATCAAGCGAAGACCCAGACAAGTAAAGAGAATACAAAGCTCACTGTCTACATTATAGTCTCATTACCACAATATTATGTTTGAAAAATTCATGCATTTATAAAATATAGATTAATGTTTAAAATATACTCATTCAACACGAATGCCTTAAAGTGGCTCAAACATGCCTAAAAAGACTCTTAAGACTCTCCTATGAATGCCTTAAAATGACTCTAAGGGACGAAAACCAAGGAAATATGAACTAAAATTCCATTATCTTCATCATCATCATCATCATCATCATCATCATCACGAACAGCTTCCAGCCACTTCTTTGTTTATTTCTCTGAACTTTTCTCTTTACCTAGGTGTAAATATTGAATAATTTAAAAATTATAGGTAGTGTTATGTGACAACCAGAAAAAAATTATATTTGAGTTCAGCTTCCCATGTCTCAAGCTTCTCTTTAACTTCACATTTAAAAATGACCTTCACATAAAACCCTAAAGATTAGTCAAATGGGGACAGAGTGGATGAGAACAGATCACAGGTAGTTTTAACAAGCTCTGCTTACCCCGGAAACACTCCAAGACACGACACTGGCTCAAAATATCTAGCTGTACCAGTGGAAAACTGGGGTCTACCATGTAGCCTGACCTTTTTCAGACAATTTAGAGGAGAGCTAATCGGCTTTGTATGCCCCGAGCTCGGCGATAGTAAAGGATTGATGGAGGAGAGACAGAGGGGGAAGAGGGTGGGGTTGAAGACTTGATTATTTGTTGTTAATTAGCGTGAATGCGATCCTGAGGCTCTGACCAATATTGACGTGACTGGTCAAATGTCGTCCGATGAAAACCTTATTCAAATGAATATATTTTAAGACGCAGCTGTAATTATTTTTAGCAGCCGACTTGATTCAAGAACAAGATTTATTTATTCAAGTGTATCTCATAACGTGATCAGATATTTTCTAACCATGTCTTAGTAACCGTTCGGGCTACGCACATACATTACTTATTACGGTAGTGGAACAGGGATGAGTACGGTAGAGCTTGTGAGGAAATACACCTGAATTTGCCATGGAGAAGCATGGGAAACTATTTTTGAAATACCTCCCTCAGTACACCTGACCCAAGATTATAACTCTGTTCTCCCTGACACATGTAATACAGTTTAACACGAGTGTGACACTTCTACTAGCGATGCGGGTAGGAACAAGTTGAGCTCAAAATAACCCTAGCTTATTAGATAATACCTCTACGCCAATGCCTGTCTCTGTGACCTTGGAATGTATTTTTACTTTCTCGCTACCTTACGGTTATAGAAATTATTGTTATCGTCGAAAAAATCGAACACGAGATTTTGATGAATGTAAACGTTTCACGCGTGATTTTCGCAATGCTGTCTGTCTGAACCTCGAGCTAGAGCCGAAAATATTTTACAGATTGGGCTAAAACTTGGTATCTGGGGCTTCCCTAAGGTCCTCCCAAGGAGTTTTTGGAATTAGATATTTATCTCCAATTTTAAGGGTAGCTTACTAAAGAGCAAAAAGAGAAAAATTTGATTTTATCCAAATTCGCTCTAACGATTTTGATTAAATATTATATCTAGTAACTGTTTATCATTATAAACAAGATGGAAATTCTAATTTTCTCATGAAAATGACTTAGAGTGTACGTTACGTTGGGATAACTTTTCCATTTTCATTATTTATCCACAAATATATGAGATACGAAACAACTTACCATTGTAAAGTTGTAGTACTATTAAAGATACTAATCTTTTGATTCGAATCTATTTTTAGAAATCCAATAGTTCCTAAGCTATAAACAAATATTTATAATTTTTAATTCAGATCCTTGAAAATTAAATTGATTCTTATGCATTTTGGTCGACAAAGATTCTATTTGCTAAATTTTTCTGTACCATTTGTACTGTGTTGATCACGAAACCCTGTAAAAGGTTAATACTGTTACTACCAAATCTAAAAAGTTCTAATAAGGTGTGAAAGATATACTCACTGTGACCTCACAAGCGTGAGACGCCTTGTTCTCAGAAAAACTTGCCTCAGCTAACGAGGCAACACGACTTGGCAGAACAACACGATCCATAGTTCTTATCACCTGAGCCAGCCGTCGAGGATGTGAGAGCGGCAGCTGTCCAGAGGCTTACACCAAGAATTGACTAGCGCTAGTTGTCGGCTAGCGTAATCTCTCATTAAGTCCCTCTCCCCTTTTTGTTACCTTGCCAATGTTATTAGTCCCGCTGGTATAAATTGGCCTGTCCACGGCTCACGATCACCTATTTTTCTGTAAGCAATTGACGGAGGAATAGCGGGAAGAGCTTCGCTAGATTTAACCAGGAAGAACTACTGAAGGCCACGATGATTGAGGCATCTGAGTCACCTCCTCGCCGCAGAGCTAAGCTACGGCAGATAATATAAGTATAGAGGAGTCTTTGGAAGTTTTGTATGTCAGTATCTCGGATTTGTTTCCCTATGCCCTTCAGGCATAATTTATGTTGTTGAGCGTAGTTCTCTGTTTTTCTATGTCCTTTTGTCATAGATTTTGTATGTCGGTGTTACTGACTTGTTTCCCTGTGCCCGTATGACACAGTTTATAGCCTATTCACTACCATTCTATGTCTATTAGGTTTAGTCGCAAATATTGGGGTTATGATTAGACTACTTAGACCGTATGCCCAAGCTGCGGCTATCTTAAAGAAGAGAATTTAATACTGGACGAGACCAGGTTATCTATAGCTATATTTCACGACCTAATTGGGTCTGTAACCGACACTTGTCTGTTATGGGTTTAACTAAGTACCGAATTGCGGTGCGCAACCCATGGAAGTGCTTCTAGTTCATTGTAGTGGCCCGTGGTTTTTTTGTCTTTTGCGTTCAGCTCTCTTGTGGATCCTTTGACTTTAGTAAATCTTATCTCTATTATGGATATTAAAGTTTTCCCATTATCTGGGTAACACATTAATTATACTATTGATTGTTCAGGTGGTACTGATTAGGAAGAGTCCAGCCATAGTATTAGTAGCATCTAGTTTTTCTGATAGTCTACCTAAAAATGATGGTTGTATTGTAGTTTTTCTAAGAGGTTATAATGTTATAATGCCTTACTAGTTTAACTCGCAATAGAGTTTATCCTAGCTAATTACCTCCCTTATAGCTCGTTCAAGTAGGACTAATGTTGTGTGGCTTGATTTTGTATATTTTGTTGGGAACAGTAGCAGCCAGAATCAGTCTAATAACTGTTGTTGTATGATGATGTATATTGATTTGATTGCCACCACTAATTTATTGTAGCGCGGAGCCGCTGCCTTTATTCCATAGGATACATCTGTATATACCCTGTTTTATTGGTTACTAGCTTTCATAACAACACCTATTACCTATAAGTGTGGGTGATAGGACAGAAATAGGTGCTTCACACCTGATGCTGCTTTGTCGGGCTACTTATAATTAATATTGTTTCCTTTTGTATTCTTGTGCCTAAACAATGGATGGTTTGTATAGTTTCTAAGTTTCTCTATGTAGTCCTTATCGACATGTTTCAATATTAATAAACCAATATGTTAAACTTATAATATATTCTTATTTCTCATACTGTAAAAATAATGTGACCTTACGGTAAAGAGTGTTCCTAGTTCCCAATTATATAGAGTAAGTAACATTGTATATTATTTAATTTATGATCTTTGTTGTAGTGTTTCTACAATAATGTATACACCTATTATTTACTTTGTAATGATCCTGTTTTGTTGCATTGCTTTCTGGAGTAAGTAAAGTTATTTGTGTCAATTTCTTTAGTCCGTTGCTGTACTGTTGTTGTCGCACTTTCAACACGTGCAAGGCAGCTGCGGTCAGGAACATTTTTGGTTTGCTTGTTTACACCTCTAATAGGAATTAAGGAAAAAACCTCGCTATGTAGGTGCGAGAGAGAGGGCAATGTGTTTAGTTTGAAAATGTTGGTATTTTGTTTCTTTTTTCAAGAAACAGTTCAATTTGTGTCCGCAAGAGATCAGAAGCTCTCGGTCACAATTTTAAAGTGAAGCCAAATGAGTAGTCTTTTTTTTTTTAACTAGACAGAGTGTTAACAGTCGTTTGGGGATGAGACGTGTGTGAGCCTACGTTGCAATATTTAACTTTCAAACATGTACTTTTATCGATAATTAAAACAAGATGGTGTTTGTAATTGATAAATAAAATAATATACAATAACATGTCTAAAATGTGCTTAAATTAGCAAATGTTTATATCACAATTTACAGTAACGTGTCAAGAAAGAACCGGACCGTTACAAATGTTCCCAATCGCGGGGAAAAAAGAGTGGGACCGTAACAACTTCCACAAAATTAATTAGTTTTGAGTAAATATATATTTTAAGATGAAATAGGAGAAAGTATTTGCGGTGCATCGTACATTTTTAAAAAAATTATAGATACTAAATAATGTCTGAACCTTAACATATCAGCCAGCCCACAATATAAAAACTAACTCAAATTCTAAAACAGACATAACACCAAGTACCGCAAATGGCAATTATTATTCATCACTGTGGCCAGCAAAATAAACATTCCCTACGAACACAACGTCGAGACATTATTTGTTACCAGCTTGTGACGGTGAAATAATGTTCACCGTGCAAACTAGTAATTCGATACATGAATTCACATTTTGAATAGCGGTTGTGAGGGGGAGGGGGAAGAGATGTAGAGGGGAGGATGGTTTCTAGATTAATTAACCAATTCAACTCACGGGATCCAGGTTTTGCTGTGGCTGTAAATCGTAAGGTTTCATTCCGCATTGGAAGTTTCAAAATACATTCGAGTAATAAAACTAACTTGGTACATGGTTGCGCTCAGCTTTCCAATCAAATGAAGCCCGTGTTTTCTCGTCAGGGATGCCAACTTTATTTAACAACTACAATGATAAATACTGTGGTATCTCGTCAGGATATAATGTTAAAGTTTGTATTGGCTCGCGGGTTTTAAACATTTTATTTTATTTCTTAAATTATAGTTTGTTTTTTATATTGGTTGTTTATATTTGGGGAAATACTTTTTGTACCTAGGAAATAAATGCGTTGTTTCTTTTGCAAACAATTTTTGTATTACCACGTCTTAGTATTAGTTTGCGCTATGCCCATACAAAAATCATTCTAATGAACTAAGGAAGAAGAAATAAAAATATTTTAGATGGAATGAATACTTATGTATTTACATTGCGAGAGAGTGGGGAATTTTTTCAGGAGAAAATCACCCTCATTACATCCAACCGAGATTATAACGCCTTTCTCCAAATCTTTCAAAATACAAATCATGTTCTTATTTTTTGAGATTTGATGATTATTTGCGTGCGCATTGATTCCTAAATAATTATTGTAATTGAAAGTTTTCAGTTAATATATATATATATATCTTTTTTATGTCAAAAGATTGTTCCGTATAAACTAGAATTTCGGATAGTCTCGATTTGTATATAAGGGGGTCTAGTTTATTAAATTTTTATATACAGAATGTGCCACTTGATGAGTGGGATTTCTCTCAACCCTGATGGAAATATTCACCCCTTTGTAAATCAATTGGAAAACGAGGAATCTTCACTGAATATTTCCAGCACGATAGAGTGACATCACACGCCAGCATGGGCAAAATTCAGTCCTTTTTCGGTGACCGCAATATTTCGAAGGAACTTTGGCCACCGCGCTCGCCAGATTTGACGCAGCCTGATCATTTTTTTATGGGGATATCTGAAAAGGAGAGTTTACCAAAACAAACCACGCCTTGAAAGCGAAAATCACAGAAGAAATTCAGTGACAGTGGACGTACCGGCAAGGACTTTCCAAAATGTGGTGCGCTGGATTCAATCCTGTCTGGACGCGAATTGTGACCACTTCCAGCATAGAGTATGTATGGTCTTATAATAGTTCTCACAAAATGAGGTAAGTCCGCTTCTAATTTCATTGAAATATCTTAATTAGTGTTAAAATTATTACAGAAATTGCGGGTTTTGTAGCGAGTGGGACATTATATATATAATATATGAACCACCTTCTCAATATCTATGTTTAGAAATATACACCAGATGATGCTAAAGTAACAGGATTATAATATCTTCTCGCTATTGGGTATGTGTATCCTTGATTAGAGAGAGAGCGAGAGCATTCATCAATCTTCCATATACTCCCCCACCCTCACCCCACCCACCCCCTTGAATATCACGTAAACATGAACCTGGCTTCAACCAACTCAAAATTGATCTTGATTAAGTGTTAAAACTCTCAAAATACACTTCTTCTCAAAAACCGGACCACTGGGCCGAGAGAATAATTTGATACTTCCTTTAAACTTAACTTTGATAGAAAATTTGTTTATGACAAGGAAGAAAAGAAACAATTTGGATTTTATTTGTAGTTTCGTCCATTTATTCAAGATTTTGATGGACGAGATCGTTAGCGCTTCTGTATTCCTTCGGGAGTAGCCTACTTCCGGTTCGAATAACTTTCGAGAAATGGGAATAAAAAGGGGATTGTTTGAAGAATTTAGATCAGTTCAGTGGGTTTAAGTTTAAAATATCCCACACGTATTAAAATAGTTTAGAATTTGAATTAAAAACCACCAAACTCCAAGTGAAATAAGGTAGTTTTAGTAATTTTTAATAAATGGGCAAAGTTTTTTTAGCACCTCCTAGACTAGACTGCCGATGACGAGGAGATTGAGTTTCGAATCTCGGTCGGGTGTACTGAGGGTAGATTATCCTAAATGGTTTTTCACTCTCCCTACACTAAAATGCGTGTACTCTTCCTCTAAATACATCCTTAATCCATAATGCAATTAGAGTAATTAGTACATAAGCGTATAACCTGAATGGGTAGTAAGATACAGTGCTAAAATAATAACTTTATTATATCTGATTGGTAACATTATTCAGGCCTAGGTTTTAAATGGAGACCTCGGGCTACAATACCATAGAACATTGTTATTATTTGCTTGAGTACTAATTATTAAGCTATAATTAGCATTTGTATAAAAGGTCGTCATTTCTGCACAAATAGATGAGACTCTTTAGTGCTTAGTTCAATTACGAGGAGCTCTTGAAGTTAAATTGAAATTTATTTAATTAATTCTTAATATGAATCTAAAACAAGTAAGGTTGATTGTGCTTTATTCTTTTATCTAAAACTGAGTCTTACGCTGCACTTTGAATTGGTATTAATTGAGAGCTTCATAAAGTCGATTGTAAGCCTTCTGTGGTTTCTGACGACTGAACTGACAATCTAATTTCATCCTCCCCCTTTCTAACCTCAGTGACGCCCTAATAACCATCAAAAAGGGAATCAAAACCTTCCCACCCCATGTATTTAAGAACATACTTCTCCCCTCACGCCTTTTAAACACTCTCCCCTCTCACATATATTCGTCAACCATCCGTTGACTTTGAAGTAAGAGGGAGTAAAGGAGAGGAAACCATTTAACTGGGCCCATTTTATACTGTTCAAACATGTTCACCTCTTCTTTACTGAAATTGGTGCCTGGGAAAAAAGAGTATGAGTATAGGGCTAATTGAGATAAGTCAATAATTAGATTCACCATGTCCAGAACTACCATTTGGTACAATAAGTATGACCTGACTCAATCACGACACAATAATGTGGCTGATTCAGACCTATACTGCTTGTCACAAATGGTAATTCTGACCATGGTGAATCTAATATTACTTTCTTATCTCATTTAGCCCAATTATTGAACCATACCTTTTTTTTCAGGCACCAAATCTTTTATCTTAGAAACTTTAGCTTAATCAGTAGCGTTTTTGCCTAAAAGTCTCGGGTTTAATCCTGGGTACGGTCGAAAAAATGAATAATTGAAATGTGGGTTTCCCCTTTCACAATTATGAATTAACCAGGGACTGGATGTTGCGTCTGTTCTGGATTTAAGTTAGTTTATAGCTCATATGTTGATAAAACCAGTTGGTTCAGAAAATGCACGTGAAATACATGAATAATAATATTATTTTTAGCACCGCACCGACTACCCGTCCGGGATATTTGCCTATATAATAATTACTCTAATATGATAGCTAATAGGAAGGTTGAATTTATAAGAAGTGTACTTTCATTCGCGTGGAGGGAGAGGGTAAAACCACTTAGTAAAAAACTACCCTTAGTATATCCAATCAGGATCCAAACCCTGCTCTCCCTGTCATTGGCAATCTAGAATATTGCGATAGTGACGCCTTATACCATGAGGTCACGAAAGCGGGTAATCCCAAATTTATCAGCGTAATTAGTGCATAAGCTTATAGCCTGAACGGATACTAAGATGCGGTGTTTAAACACAAATACATAAAATGCTTTCGATGCAATACTCGTGGACTCGACTCAACCGTCTCTCTTTTACGGGAGTTTTAGCGTTTATTTTTCGTATCTTTGTTGGTACATCCCTCTCTATCTTTCTCCTATCAACTTTTATTTAATTTCATCAAACTATTCACAACCATGTGTAGAGAACTCCGTTCTCACTATATTGCTATAAAATCTCTCCCTGGTGCGATGCAGCGAGTTGGTTCTTATCTATAAATTCCATCACAGCCAGACAACCTGGCGCATGCGCGTTTATGCTCATACTTTATATACAACTACACTATGCTCTTAGCGACAAACATCTCCTCCAACTTCCCCTTTTCCACTAACTCTAACTTCTGAGTAACCCACACCCTCACTCCTAAAGTTTAGAAGAGGGGGAGGGAGCTGGGTTAGATCATGTGAGATGTTCAATTTGGCTTAATAGCGTTAAAGTTTAAGGGTTCCATCCCCATCCACCCCTTCTCCTCCCAAGCCTAAGTTTCTAAGCTCATTAATCTTGAGCTATTTTGCACATGATATGAACGGAGGAAAGAGGAAAGTTCTTAAAAATAAATAAACCATATTTGAGAAAGCAGACATAACTATACACTCTTCTTGCTTGCCAATTTTGATTTACCAACTATGTAAACATGTATACAACTTGAAGAGAGAGAAAAGTATTAAATTTTTATGAAGTCGTAGTAGTCACGTAGCGAAGTTAAAATTAAAATATCCTATAGACCTAGCTAAAATATTTTATTAAAATTACAAGCTGAAAATAATATACATTTAAAATTAAGGATGGCACCCTCGAATATTTAAAAAAATTCAAATAAATAAATAAAATATGTTTTATAAATATAATACCGTTTATTGGTGGTTCAGATACAACTTTATCAAAGAATGAACTTAACAACCAGAACCCAGACCATTGATTTAACACTTGACTGAATGTATGAATGTTATAACTTATAAAAAAAATGGGTTTTTTTCAACTTTTGTTACTATTTATTTTTGATATTATTCACTTATATTTCTACTTATTCTCGTGTTTATTATATTTTACAAAATTTTTATTCTAGTTTGAGATTCGTGTTCGTAAAATATTGGATTCGACCCCAACTCGTTTTTAATATACACTTTCTCAATTTGTTTTATTAAAAAATTTTTTTTTACAAATAATGTAATGTACTTATTAAATCTTATATAGTTTATTATACATAATATAACTATACATACTGAAATTTTGATATTACAAATTATCATACTAAATAACTAAAATATATTAATTTGGAGAGCTACTTTCTCAGAAGCCCCGATAAATGTTGTGGTATGCAACCCGTTTATCAGTACTACTACGCTGATTGTCTAGTCCCACCTTATTAAGAACGAATGCTATTACAATAGTCAATATATTTTGTGTTAAGTTATGCTCAAAGCCATAGTCGGGGGGGGGGGGGNCTCTCCCCCCCCGAAATTTTATGAACAAGATATATATGGCTTTATTTATGGTTCAAACAATATCAAAATTAAGATACAAATTAGGGGGCTACCATAAAAAGCACTTCATCGAGCTTCTCGAGGTGTTTAATGTTTAGAATTTTTTCTAGCGTTCGGTATTTAGGGGGCTATTATGCCATAAATAAACACTTCAGATAGCTGCTATAGGTGTTTAATATTTATAAATTTTCCTAGCCTTCGGCAGCTAGGGGGCTATCTTACCATAAAAAAAAACACTTCAGAGAGCTTCTAAAGGTGTTTAATATTTAGAAATTTCCCTAGCCTCTGGCAGTTAGGTGGTTATTTTACCATAAAAAACATTTCAGAGAGCTTCAAGAGGTGTTTAATATTGAAAATTTGTTATAACCTCTGCCAGTTAAGGGGCTATGTTGCCATGAAAAACACTTCTGATAGCTTCTAGAACTGTTTATCATTTATAATTTTTTCTAACTTCCGGCAATTTGGGGATGTGCCCACCAACCGCCCCCCCCNCCCCTGAAATTATTGGCTGGCTATAGCCTTGTTTATGCTATTAAATATATTTGTTTTCCTTTCTTCAAATATTAACAGGTCAAAATAGGATAAAATTTACCATGTGGTGAATTTACATTTTATTCTGTGAGTTTTAAAGATATAACGCTGAGTCAAAACCCATACATTCTTTAATAATTCTAAACATAGTCCTACGGAGTCACTATTATTTTTACCTTAAAGTGTTTTTTTTTTGTAAGCTTTTTTTATAAATCCTCTACAACTTAGGTTATTTGGCTTGATCACAAAAATGGTCTGTAGGAGTCTTATTACCAGGGTGTATATTAAATAGTCCGTACTAGTACATGATTATCTAGAATGGGAAACCAAAAAAGTCATTTTAAAAGTAAGTCAATGTTTTCAATGTGCAAATAGTTAAGTGAGTGTGTGTACTCATCAGTGGAATAGGGGAAGTGATATCAGTAGATAAACAAGAGGCCTCATAGGTTGAAATGCTCATGTGCTCCCCTCTCTATTTCGTACATATGTCTAAGTGTGATAGTGCTTGGACTGCTTAGGTGAGTCAAGTTAAAATGCAACCCAACTCATAAACTAGCTTCTAAATCTCTAAGTAGTCAAAGTTGTTAAACAGGTTTCACAGCACGGTCTTGCTAATTCGAAACTGCGCTAGTCCGTAAGACGTGATAATCCGAACCTCCCCTTATTCTATTCCCCAACACCCCATTTAAGGTCACAATGATGTTTACTCTCGATCTCACCATGTTAGCCGTCTGTTGACTTTTTTCTCACTAGTATTGCAGTGTTTTTACATGAATTTACCGCGCAATATTGTTGAACAAAAGAAAACATAATATGTTAATCCTAAACTAGAAATGTATAATTTAAGGAAGACTTGAATAAAGATGAGGCGTTAATAAAACTTGCTACGGAATGTTTTGTGGATGTGTATACAATTTTTTATGTAAAGAAAAATTAACAAATACATAGGAATATGTTTTAAAGATAAATTAGCAATACATTTAAAAAAACAGTTTATCAACAGTATATAAATGAATTATTACATAATGATGTTTTACTTTTTTTATTTCTTGATATCCGAACAATCACAATTTTAGGTTCAGATTATCAATAAATGGATTCCATCGATTCTAGTTGACCTCATTGGTCTTGAAATAAAGTGCTCGTCTCAGGACCCGATGATCGTGGGTTCAAACATAACCGGTGTCGTCGGATTTCTCTTGAGCTATAAAAATCCTTAGCACAACTTCCTTCTAAAGTGGAAGTAAATCTGTTGGTCCCATGTCGATTGTGGCATTTAGAAGAACTCTGGAATGTATGTGAAAATACCTTTCCCAGCAAAATTGGTAGGACTTTTCACTCTCGCTCGTAGAATTTTTTGTTTGCTGATATAATCCGAAAGCGCACGTTATATACCTCAAATAAATAAATAAAAATTGAGAAATGAAAATCTAATTAATTTTGTCCTATTTTGAAACACAGAATTACAGCCTTTATTATTTAGTGTATTTTTTGGCACCGCATCTTACTACCCGTTCTAAGGTGACCTGATGGTCTAGGGATAAGGTGTCGGACTTCTATGATGGGGTCCGGGGTTCAATCCTTGGTCCCGGCACAGATTTATCTGATTACCAAACTCTTCCTTCACCTCTGGCAAAGTGTGTGCCTTCACGTTTTGTGAATATGTGGAATGTCAGGCCCCCGCCGTGGTTCGGAACCCACGTTAAACTGTAGGTCCCCTCTGTTTTCCACCATCATCATTCTCACTTATACTATCATCTGGGGATACAACGTATAACTTAACGTGCTAGAACGCATCGCCGTCTCATTGGCTGGTTCAACACCCCTGAACATTTAGGCCCAGGGCAGTTTCTAGGTCGGTACCTAAAAAGCTCCAAGCCCCACACCCCAAAGGTTGGGATGATCCGTATCAGGTCAGATACCCAGAGAGGCGAGAATTAAGTCCTCCTCTGCTACCTATCACTCACTGGTTGAACCGACAAAGGGGAACTATGTGCCTTCCATCTATCCAGGGTGGTAACCGGGGCTATTTACTTCCGCTCACAAAAGCGACCTTACGATCTCCACTCTTTTCCGTGTGTAGAAGAATGGGATTACGCCCGTTGCGCTTGGGAAAGTAATGCCCCACTACTTGTGCGTACTTGTGGAGGCGCCCATGTTCTAGCCCATGCATTACTAATTGTCCAGGTTAGCACCGAAGCTCTAAAACGGCTCACCGCACAAATGACGATGCCCAGGCCCGCAGGACCAGACCCCATCAGTCTGCCAACGCGATCACTCGTCGGCGACCAATCTTCACTGCCCTACAGAGTCCAACCACTTTCTGGTTTGCCGCCTCCACGAGCAAGCTCATGACGTGGGCTATCAACCCAGACCTGTGTACTACTTATAACGGAAGTAGTCAAACGGGGGCATACCAGTCCGCAGGGCCACCCCGAGCACCTGTAGGCGACCGATGCAAGCACCAGTGACTACTGGCAAGGGCATCATCTGGGGATAGTGGAATTCGCCTTAATGATGTCCCCACCACATAAATGAATACTAACTCCATACGCCTGGAGAGCAGAGGTAAGATAAGGTCATATGACCAGATCTAGAGCATTAGCCCCACCCAAATTCTATATATAGTTTCTATGACTATAAAAATAGAAAATAGGTTAAATAATTACTAAAAAAAATCATTTTTGCTAGCCCACTTCGGTGACACATGGTCTAAGGCGTCACTTTAGCAATAGACTATCCTGCCAATGATGGGGAGATCAGGCTTATAGTCCCAGTCAGGTGTAC
The DNA here is from genome assembly GCA_902151425.1 of Timema shepardi. Taxonomy (NCBI): domain Eukaryota; kingdom Metazoa; phylum Arthropoda; class Insecta; order Phasmatodea; family Timematidae; genus Timema; species Timema shepardi. The sequence continues at coordinate 223,005 of CABFVX010000825.1, forward strand.
TGAAAATGATTTTTCCTAAATGGTTTTACATTCTCCCTCAATACAAATGCCGCTACACATCTTCTAAATTCCAACAACCTTATTCCTAACACACTACCGTAATTAGTACATCTGCATAGCGGGTAGTAAGACATGTATAATTAATTAAGCATCTGGATTACCCACATATTTTCACTAATAGGGTGGGGATGAGTAAGTTAGAAAATAGATAAAATGTAACATCATTTATGTGGAGAGATAATTGAAAATTATTTAAGAATAAAAGTAATCAATACACCTTACACCTAGGGGGGATTTCAAAACTGACATCCCCGTAAATCCTACCAAGAGATTTTGACGCCTTGGGCTACCTAACCATCGATTTGGGTCGAAAAAGTAAATTTCTTTAACAAATAAACAATATATTATATACTAATATATTTAATGTATTCAGGTATTTATTTGACGTCTTTTCTCAAAATAATTCTTACAATTTGTTTGCTATTGTTTCATTGCAGGCTTGTGACATAAACTATACAATTTTATTTCTATACGAAAACACATTTTCATAACAATCGATTGATTCCCAAATAAAAGTAATGTGTGATAACCACTAACCAAACTCGTCTGCTGATTTTTCTTGTTAATAAAACCAACCGAACTGGATAATTATTTGGGCAATATTCATAAATATGTGGTACAAATAATAGATTTTCACTAATTACAGTTGAAAGTGACCCTATTATCTCACTTATCTCTTGAATTAAATTAGTAAGAGAAGATATTTAAATTCATTAGTTGAATGAAAGTAAATACTGGTTTCTTAAACCATTTTATGTTAATCTAAAAATTATAACTTCTATTATTAGCACCGCGTCTTACTACCCGTTCGGGTTATACGCACTTACGCTAATGTGTAATGGTAGGGTGACTGTGAGATGAAATGGAGGACCTACAGTATAACTTCTAATGGAAAGATTGGTTAAACTCAACATCAACATGTCATATCGAAACTATTCAGTATAAGTAATGTTTGATAGTCACTAACCAAACCCTTATGGCGAACTTTATTGTTAATATACCTGTCATATAAATTTTTCATCTTTAATTCGTGTTATATATATATATATATAT
>CABFVX010000826.1:0-10956 GCA_902151425.1 Timema shepardi
ATAATAACTTTTGACGCAAAGTCTAGCGTCTCTCTGCTAGCGGTCGCAAATTCGTTTTGCGTCGTGGTCATAATAACCCTGCTGGTGGCAATCTGGCGCATGCGCTCGTGGTGGTCTTTTGGATGAGAGCGCCGGGTGTATAGGGGAAAGGGGAAGGAGTGGGTCGTGTGATATGGCGCTTGCACGGGCTGTTCTGTGATGCAGCCCAGACAGCCAGTTTCTGTGTCTAGCTGAGTGCTACGTGGCACGAATTAGTTTGTCAGGCTGTTAATTTTGTTCGCAAATAGCAATTTTTATAACAATGTAGTAGTAGTAGATATCTTTAGAGTTACAAGTTAGTAAAATTTATAATTTTATGAGTGGCTTAGTAATGAGTTATTTATTTATAATGTGAATTGAGGTAAACTACTGACTGACTGACAGCTCACAGCTGACTTCTGGGAGCCAACATTTAGGTATATAACTAAATGTTGACGGTCAGAAGTAAAAGCTGCTAGACATGTGTTTTTGCAGATCATATGGTTCGGCGTAGGGGTACATAATTTTGTCTGGTAACTTTTCCAAGCTGTCATTCAGCACCAAAGAAGCCATAGGACTTCTGTAATATGAGTGTATAGGGATTGCAGAAAATTATTTTCTCCCAGTTATCATTGGATGAGAAAAATGAGTTTGAAAATAAGGCAAGTCCTTTTCCTAACTTGTCGATTAATCAAGCTTCCTCGAGCAGGAAGCTTATAAATAAAATCAAATTTAATCATGATGTGTATGGCAAGCACTAATGACTGTGTGAGTGTGAAAAAAAACGCTGTGTTCTGTTTCCCATGTGTATTATATGGCGGTGATAAAACCTGGGTTGAAACAGGTGTAAAGGACATAAAACATTTAAATGAAAACATTAAATAGCGCGAAGACTCAACAAAGCAAAGCATTTAAAAATATGGATTTTACTATGCTAGGTAAAGTAAATATTTAAGTGAGGCATACAGACATCAAATTTGAAAGAATATCGAGGAAGTAAGGAGAAACAGGAAAATACTTTCAAAAATAATTGATTGCATTAAGTTCTGCGGTAAATTTTAACTTCCCTTGCGTGGCCACGATAAAACTACAGATTCTGTCAATCCTGGTGTATTTCAAAGGTTACTAGAATCTGCTAGAAACCTTGACCAAAACCTAAGAACACATTTTAATAAATAAACTGTGTTCAAGGGATCTTCAAAGATTATTCAGAACGAATTATCAGACTTTATTATAGAAGTGTGCCATGAAATCATTTGGACCGAAATAAACCAGGCCAAATTTATTGTTGTGATGTCTGATCATACTACTAATGTATCGAAAAAGCTCAAACGGTTATTGTATTCCGTTACGAAAGGGAAGGAGTTGGCCTGAAAAGATTTTGGGAATTTCTTAATTGAAATTCTCTGAATGCAGAAGGATTATTTTAATACATTTTAAAACAACTGCGCATGGTTTTGAAGGTTAATACCATTAAAATTATTGCGTGGACATATGAAGGAGCTTCTGTAATGAGCGGAAAAAAAGGAGTAGTACAAGCAATAATTAAGAAATCTACACAAAAGCACATTTTGTACACTGTTATGCCCATCAGATAAAACTTATAATGCAAAAGGTAGCTTCGCAAAACCTACAGCGACGTTTTGTTTTAGCAGTCTTTCAGGCATACCTGTATTTCTCAAGGTCATCGCAGTGCCTTCCAGTGCTTGATAATGTGTCTCGCCGTATTCCTTGACCTTTAAGTACGAGGTGGAACTTCAATAGCAGCGTAGTGAGCATGGTTTTTGAAAACAAGGATTCTCTTAAAGATTGCTCAGGATTACCTTAAAATGGAACTTTTAAGGTTTGAGTTTTAAAAATTCCGTACCCCCCAATGCTTAAATCCACGAGCCGCGATTGCTCACTAGTAGGTTGAGTTTGGAACTGAGGTATGAACTGATTAAATGCTACATTTGGAACATCTCGTTGAATGGATCAGAAACTTGGACTTGGAAATGTCAGGGGGTCACAAGTGAAATCCTAAGAAGAGTGGATGAAAATAGATCGTTTTTGGATGCGATTATTTTGCACAAAGCAATTTGGATCGGACATATCCTTAGGAGGAACTGTCTTCTGCAGGGTATCATAGAAGGAAAGGTTGAGGGAAAGAAAAGCTTAGACAGGATAAGGGGGAGGATTCAAATACTAGATGACTTGAAGGAATGAAGAAAATTCAGGAAAATAAAGAAGGGGGAAGAGGGCAGGGCGCATTGGAGGTCTTAAGTTTCACTGATAATAGGAATGGACCTGTCGTATAACAGAACAACTATTAATAATGGTTGCACTCACTCGGTCGGCAATGGAGTTTATCGTTTGAGAATTGAATTTTAGGTAAATTAAGTTGTGTTATTTTGATGTAATATCTTAAAAGCTAATTTTTGCCAACGTCGCCCAGCGCGATACGCGAAATATTTGCTAAAATTGCCAGATTCACTCACAGTCCCATGTTTTCGAGCTCTTAGTTCAGTATTAATTCAACAGATAGGGTAGATTTAATTTCCACTGCATTATTGTATGTTCAAGCTAGCTTTATTTGTCTTTGCAATTATTGTTTCGATATATCGAACATGAACATTAGTTTCTAACTGCATGTGTTTTATATAAGGCCTTGTTTGTAAACATGGTTACCAAGAGCAAAACTATTATTCAAGAGACAGAAATTCTTGAAATATTTATTGATATCTCAAGTAAGAGTGATCAATAGGTTAGTGGTGATTATTAAAGCAGGGTTTCTGAGTTTGTAAATAATGAAACTGAACAGGAATTATATTCAAGTGAAAGTGAAAGATCGGAAAAAGTAGGAGTGGCAACTGACATTGATAACACAAGTGTGAGTACGAGTGATTCCTATAGGGATGTACTAAATCTTGTAGATCAGGATAATACACCCCAACCTCTTTATATTTATGCAGAAATACCAGGGTTTAAGTCCCTCCTCTCTCCTTCTGATTCCAAGCCAATTATTTATTTTAGACTTTACTTTTCTATAACCCTGCTAAAGTTGATGGTCACTGAAACAGCGGCTACGCATAACCCAATTTAAGCGTAAAATCTAATTTTTTTTTGTAAACTTTGATATTTACTCAGTTTCTTATGTTCATTTCAATTATTTATTCTATTTCAAGCTATATACATTTTCAAAGCTTTAAAATTAATGTTAAATCCGTATATTTTAAATATCTTGACTGAGGATTTTTATATTATATTTAAAAATAAAAAAAGTATATTTATAATTTTATAGTCGGATTAGCAAGCATGTTAGTTAGCTTATATAAAAATTTGAGTGCAATAAGTTCAAATACTAATAAATTGTTAAAATTTTAATTAAACCATGTACTTTTAAACAAAATAGCTTGGCACTTTTATCATATCTGTTTGTAATTTCTCTTGGTACTCATAAGGTTGAGTTAAGCCTGTAATATATAGAAAAATAGGTTTCAGTTCGTTAAATGGGTATTAGTTAATGGAATAATTGTCAAGTTCGTGAAATGCTCAATAGAAGAGACCAGTCTACGAAAATGGAAAGGGGAATTTCCTCAATTGGGGTTTAATTTAAATACATATATATATACAATTTAAATCCAATGAGCATAAGCTTCTTTAAAAAAGGGGCAAAAATCTTTTTTTAGCTGCCTGTAGAAAAAATATTGTATATTAATTATAATTAGACTTTATTATAATCGGATGTCTGATTTATTTCCATGATACATTTCAGCACAATCGGTTATTGTTATTTTTTAATGAAATAACATAAATTTGCTGTAGTGGCTTAGTGGGCTAAGGCGTCACTCTCGTGCTTAACTGGCCTGCTGACGACAGAGTGATAGGGGTTATAATACCAGTCAGGTCTACTATGAGTGTTTTTTCCTAAATGGTTTCCATCATTCTTCCACGCAACCGCTGATTGATTACCTCTAAAATGATTTCTTCCTAATCCTTAACCCGTAAGAGTAATTATCATAATATATGCGTATAGCCTGAGCAGGTAGTAGGACGTAGGGATAAAATAAATAAAGATTAACACACACAATAACTTTCTATATTTTAGTATAATTGCAATATATGACTCACCCCAATATGGATCATCTTGTTCTTATAGAATTAAAGGTGACCTGGCGGTCTAGGGGTAAGGTGTCAGACTTCTATGCTGGCGGCCGGGGTTCAATCCTCAGTCCCGGCACAAATTTATCTGATTACCAAACCCCTCTTTCAACTCTGACAAGACATCTTGTGAATGTGGGGAATGCCAGGCCTCAACTGTGGTTCGGATTCCACGTTAAACTGTAGGTCCTCTATTTCATATCACAATCACCCTACCATTACACATGAGCGTAAGTGCGTATAACCCGAACGGGTGCTAATAATAATATAGAATTAAAATAATTTTCATATTTTTAGTCGAGTGATTTTAAACAAATTTATAAAAAAGTATAAATTAGCCCCTTTTTTATTATATTCCTCTCTAAATATATCTGTTCTGAGACAATTAAATGCTTAAAAATATAAATCTCGCCACCATTAAACAAATAAAGTACATTCAACTGTATGAATATTTAAACTGACCAAAAGCTCTCACATCGATTCTATAATCATACAACATGATTATATATGGTTATTGTAGGTAAGACTTGTAAATAGACATGCATATTTTTTTAACCGACAGACTATATCAGTACGCGACTTATAAACTAATTAAAATATATGACACACAGCACCCAGAACCCTGACTTTTAATTCATCATCATGAAAAAGAAACAAAGATTTTTGCGAGTGACAAATCAGTTTTTGGCCCTGCCAAGTATTGAATCGAGGACGATTATCTTAATCGGTAACGTGTTGGACACGATGTTTATTAAAAATGGCAACAGCATGGCAATGACACGGGGACAATACATGTTTTAATTTGAAGACATTTCCTCCCTTATATCATATCAATAGGTTATTTCAAATTTCTGCCAAAATTGTAGGTTTCCATCCATGGAACCACGTTTTATTATTCGTCAAGGCGTGTTCATATTTATAAGGTTTATTACAATAATAGAAAAGGTAAAATTTAGAAAATGATGTAGCACACATTTGCCTGAATGGAGGGAAACCGCTTGAGAAAATAATTCCTTCTGTCTCCCCCATCCAGCCGCCTAAAGTACATCCGTCAAGAATTCGAGCCATTACATTCCCCTTTACCAGAAAACCCCAATAGATGAAATTGACGCCTTTCCTCAAGTGTAGGGATGTGGTATTGAAAAAAAATATCTATACTGTACTCATTTAAAATATCGGAAGAAAAATATCTATACCGTACTAGTATCGAAAGAAAAGTTTCGATAACACTAAGTATCGACATCTAAATTTTAAACTTAAAAAATGATGTTTTTATTAATTAATAATTCCAACTTTTGCATATTAATAATAATGGAATTTTTGTATACATTCAAATATTGAGTATTATAAAGATTCAATCATATTATAGTATATATATATATATATATCCATCGTGTCTATATTATGTGTTGGAACTTGGAAGATAAGATAGATAGTATTGTATAGTGGATATTATCAAGGGTTTTACCAAACCCGCTTTCAAAATGTCTCTAAAAATTTAACCGATATATAGTTATTTAATAGATAAATATGATTAGTGATATATTTTTTCAATCTATTTTGTCTCCGTCTTTAAAAATAGTAAACATTTAACCCCAGAATGAATGAAGATAATTTAAAAAAATATTTCACTCGATACCTGAGTGTGAGTACTAATATCAGTAAAAGTATCGAGTTAAAAAAAAGTAAAGTATCAATTCTTTTTTCACGTACCTACCCACTTGGAAACCAATGTGCCCCCCTTTATTAGTTCACTACCCCCATTTTGGCTATACGAATGTGTATTATACGAGAGTGTGTAAGGGATGAGAAAGGTTGAATTTAAAGAAAACGTTCCCGCAATTGTGTTTAGGCAGGATGGATACCATTTTGAAGAAAAGCCCACTTCATTACCCGTTACCCCGTCATCAGAAGTCTAGTCCATTACAAGAGTGATACCTCAGAATAGACATAGTACAACTGGAGGCCCGCGACCCACTGGCAGCACTTGAGTTCGCTGAGTACGCCCACCAGATCAAATAGGAATATTTCAATTTGCAGAAATAAACATTTCATTTTGCTCTTGTTTTTAATATATACAGGTATTAGCTCATATATTTCACTCACTTTGCTCGTTGCCCAAACCCCCAGTGTTTTATTTGCAAGTGGATGTAAACTAATTTAATTCCAGAGCCGTTTTATGATATGTTTTACCGCTTAGCCACAAGAGACCTCCAAAGAAGGGTTCACACTGACTTTAAAGTTATTTCTCTGCCATTTTGAGTTTTTTTTGGGGGGTTAAAAATGTTTTTTGACGTGAATACGTCTTTAAATTTGCTACCTAACGGGGGCAATCCAAAAACCTAATGATAACAAAATCGGGTGATACAGTTTGGCGTTGTAGTTTCGAATTTATCCTCTACATCCAAAATTAAATTATACCACTGGATAGCTAGAGGATCAAAGAATGCATTACGATACGCGAGAACAGTGACGCATTGCGCGCGGTGGAGGGGGAAGCGCCGCCATTTTGAGGTTGTTTTGCAGCGTATCGATATTTGCAATTAGTATAACTTTTGACTCGGAGAAGCCACGATGTTCGTTTGAGTTCTAATCGTCAGCTATCGTCAAAATCTATCGATTGTATATAAAACATTAGTTTAAAGTAGTGACAGTGAATATAATAAGGTGTTAAAATACCAGAAATCTCGATGTATCTTGTATGCCATTTGTGTCGTACTTTTCATATCACAGACCTATAATTAATAAAGTTATATTGTAACACAATAATTATTTGTTTCCTTGCTTTTATCCTAAATACATAAATAAAAATATTTTATTTATAAATATATATAACCCGTTACATAAACTTATTCACGTACAACACACGGCCGTGTCCATGACACAGCCACACCCCATTTTTAAAAAAAAATTCCGTTGGTTACAGGACAGAAGCTATAAGTTTGCCAAATTTCAAGTTTCTAGCTCATTTGTAAGTGGGTGAACATTAATATCAGTGAGTTAGTCAGCCACGTGGCTTTATAGTAGTATAATGTACGACCCCCATCCAACATTTTACTTTTAGCGTCCCGTCTAACTACCCGTGTGGAATATACGTTTATGTACTAATTAAGATAATGTATTAGGAAGGAGGGAGGTTAAAGTTATAGGAAATATGCCCCTTAGTGTGGAAGAATAGCTGAACACTATTTTGTAAATATAACCCTCAGAACACCCAACAAGGATTTGAACCTGATCCTCTCATCATTGTAAGTTTAGTCTGTTTTAAGTCTGACGCTTAAATTATGCAGCCACCGAAGGGAGTGAGGACATCAAGGTTCATGAAACGGGTTTAATCAGATACTCTTTGACAGATGATGTATTAGTCGTGTGAGGTTTTTAGAAGTGTTTTTTTTCTACCAAGTTATTTACACTCTGTGTATCAAAGACCATATTTTTCAAAATAAAATAAAAATGGAGGCTGTCTCAATGATGTTTTGTCATGCAACAAAAGAGTATGAACTAATATTTTAGAGCTTAAGTTTTAAAATAATTAATTCGCTATGTTTTGCATGAAATACTATGTAAGTATGGTCTATTTTTTTTCTAATTATACTAGTTAGAAAGTGAAATAAAGTGTAAATTTCATAAAAATCAGAACACTTTTATTGTAACATCAACATTAGGTCATCAATCTTGCTATTGTTTTTCTGAAGTTTATTTTTGGCTTATCCTTGGTCAAGTTGCTTACACCAACATTTTCCACTATCATATATTCCAATCTTGGTCTACATCTTGAATTATTTATTTACAAAACTCCTATGTCTATCCTTGTCATACTTTAATTATTTACATCACGCTATCATATCTCGATATATGTCTTACCACCAATATTTTTTTTCAAATTTTGAACGCCCAAATTAAAACTGCGCATGATTTAGTAACAATAAATGCCATTAGGCATCATCCATAAATCACGTGACATTTTGTTCCTAATTTTATTACTCTCCCCCTCCCCCCCCACTCCTGTAACAGTAGTGAATATTTAAACTAACCCCTTACTCTCCCAATAGGTTGTAAGGATATTGTCCAAAGTTCATGTCCCGTGGAGAGTGATATATTATTTTAATTGATATGGTTTCACTACATGCAGGGATAGTTAATTATAGTTTTGTCGCCACTGTTGCGTGTTGATATTTGTTGCAGGTGAGTTTTGCCCACTTGAGTTGTCTACCTCTAAAGAGACAGTTAAATTGCTGCCCCACCATTTTTAGAGCCACTTACGAACTGTGGTCTGAGATGTTGACCTAACATAATCTAACCTAACCTAACTTTAAATTTTTGCTAAAACCATTGAACCACAAGAACTGAGGAGGTTTGGATATTACGAGGGGTGTCAACATTAGACGATGATAGTTTCTATCTGAAATTTAAAAGAGAAAAATAGAAAGCACAATCAATATTGATCCAAAATAGTGAGCAATGTGGAATAATTACAGCTACGCTTCATGTTAGGTGATAAATAATAGTAAAAAAAAATTATCTTTACGAAAACAGGTGCTTACTGTTCTGCGACTACTACTTGAGTGTCTTCACCTCCGCTTGTCAAACAAGGTTGTTTTAGAAGATTTGACTTCTAGAATGTTCGAGTAACGGGATTCATTTGTTCCTCATATCTCTACCCCCTTGTACTTCGAGAAGATTTTGTCTGGGTGGCTGATAGAAGGAAATGGGTTAATATTGCACCATGTAGATATTTACTGCGTAATATGATGGTTAAATGAATTTTGAAAATTATTATATTAAATCTGATCTGATATTTTATATTAATTGTTCAAAAGGGATGTGTAAAATATAATCCTTACACTGTGTTACGTAACTTTTCCTATCAAGAGTGATAGGGAAGCTTTTGTGACATTTAAAGAGGTACTCAGATTTAACTCTACTCAGAATCAGAGGTTATTAGTTTGTTGGCTAACTGTGAAAACATGAAAAATAATATTATTTCAAAATTAGAATCTTAACAATAAGATCTGTCTCTCGTAATCCTGTGATATATATACCCTCCTCCCGTGTAATACCTTATAGTCATAAGAGCTTGAGCCCCCCACCATTTTTCTTACCAATATCCTACTATATAATAGATTTCTGGTAGGGAAAAAAGTCCTTTCCCAGGTAAACTCCTACCGTGAACGAACAGGCTGGTTCATACTGAAAGCTAAGCTATGCCTTGTTACGCCACGCTATGTTTTATCTGATTGCTGGACGGGACATCCTTCCATCTTCTATCTTGAGTCATTATACGTTGCGCATGTGCATAACGCAGCTTGGTCCACGTGTTGAACAGACGCAGTGCTGGATTGTTGAAAATAACCAAGGAAGTGTTGAAGTTTTATTCTCAGTTTTTTTTCACGTTTATTTATTTAAGTATTACTATATTTAGGTTTTATATTTAATATATTTTTTATATTAAAATGAAACCATTAACTGAACAAGTCAAACAATATTCATGTTTGGGAAATAAAAATCAGCATCTTATAGGTACCAATCCCGGAATTATTTGTCCTCGTGCACTTTCAAGTTGAATGCTTCCCGTTGTAGGTTTATTTCGTGGGCCCATATCCATTCTCCATCTAACACATTTTCTTTCTCTTTCAAAAAAGATGATAATAGCAGGAGCTCCTTTTCCACAGTACTATAATTTGAGCTCATACAAGACAGTTTGGATATTGCCATAACTAAACGTCACTGGACCAGATAATAAATAAATCTCACCGAATTCAAGAGTAAAAAGAGGAACCATAGCTTAGCTTAGCGTTATGTGTGAACCAGCCTTTATGTGGTTTGTGGATGACCAATAATAGCCATAATCCACATCAAAATACTCTCATAATTGGTATAATGGTATGAAGTAGTGCGATTTAATAAATTAAAACCTTATAAATAAACCTGATCATTGTTTTTATTTTTATCGCAACTTCTTATTTTTCGTTCAGGTTGTACGCATTTTGTTTGATATAATGAGGTAAGAATAGGAGAGATATATTGTAAAGAAAGGGAACATATTTAACCAATATAACTTAACTCTTCCTTTTCGATATAATAACTTCAAACTTTGCTTCACCAGAAAATAAGTCTAGATAAGCCTGACATAAAGGCTTTGTGTCCACAAATACAATTATAACTTAGTGTTGTTTAAGTTAGGACTATATTTAAAGAGCAGGATCATACATAAAACTACTTTCCAAGAGGTTTTATTTACTCCATGAATATATTGAGAAATGTGCTAAAGATTGGCTAAAGATTTTCTTTCAAACTTTCCCACACTCCATGCCATTTTCCTTTACTCCCGTTCTCAAGTGACTTAATGGAGAAAAAAAACCCTTCACAAGTGTTAGAAAAAAAACCTTATTCCTTGAGGGGAAAAAAAAGTATTGACAATGTGTTAACAGCTCCTTTGATCGATGATATCACATTAAATTTTTTGTTTCGTTTGGCAACCAGCCCTGCTTTTAAAGATGTTAGACATGTATATTGTGTCAACGTTTTTAGAACATCTTATCAAACGTGGTGAAGCATTATGTAGTAGAAAGTGGTGACACTTAATGCTAAGGTCACAGACTACTTGAAAGGTTACATAACTACTTTGCAGTATTTCTCATGTGAGTATTGGTTCTTAAGCTCCAAAATTCATAAAACTTTAAACAAGATTTATTGTGTTTTGTTGTGAACCTGTTAGATAACTTTATTTGTTTGAGGAAACTTATATTTATGTTTGCAAACATTTACTTCCATCTCAGAACTTTTTTTTTTTTTTTG
>CABFVX010000826.1:11138-30050 GCA_902151425.1 Timema shepardi
CTATTTACCCCTTGGATATATTTTAAAAACTGAATTTATATATATATATATATATATAATATATATATATATATATATAAGTTATAGATACTTTAAAACTATATGAAAATAGTTAAAGATCCTTTCCTTACATTTTTGGTTTAACTCTATTTTTGAAATTACAATCCCCTCCGCAACTAACATAAAATTTCTGGGCATTTAAAATTAGAGGATACTGAAATTTGTCCGCGTACTCACCAATGCGGGTAGCACAAGTGTTAAGGTCATTCGACCAAAAAAAATCACAATTTAAAACTGTGTATGATTATTATCTATAAATAATGATTCGATTATTTAAAATAATTACATTTTATGAGCTCTAAGGGTTCAAACTTGATAGTTATTTTTTAACTTTTCATGTACCATTGTATAGGTAAATCAATTACTGTATGGGGCTGACATTTAATATTCATATGAGGTGTACAAAATTAAATATTAATAATATGTTAATAAATAAATAAATTTTATTTTAAAGGTAGATTAAAATTGGAAACATTTATTTATTTTTAATTGTATGTAAATCATTTTTTTTAATAACCCGAAAGTTTGATTCTATCTCATTTTGTGGTTACCAATGTCGTTATTTAGAATTAATTTGTCTTTTATAAATCTAGTTCTACTTGTTAGTTTTATTAACTGTAAACTGTAACTATAAAATACATTTGAGATTTATATTTAATGAAATTTCTTGTTTCTACAGTACCGGTTTTAGATAAGAGTTTGATTATGATAGTAAGAACATAGTATGCCCGGTTGATACGAAAGGTAAAATAAACCCAACTTTTGACACATACAGATAGGTGTTTCTGGAATGGTCTGAAAAATTTCAACTTGCCATCTTTTACAAGATAGCCCCCCACCATCCCCCACCTATACTTAATTCCCTGGCAAATTGTTATAGACTTCAGATTATTAGTAATTATCATTGTCGAATGTCTTTAACAAATAGGCTCTTAATTTTCGATGGTGAGCTATTTTATGTACTAAACTAATGGTTTTAAGGATGAGGAAGGCTATGTTTATATTAAGTGTACCCGGATTTGCGTTGAGGGAGAGTGGATAACTATTTTTGAAAAGAACACCTTCAGTACACCTGACTGAGTTTCGAACCTTGATCTCCCCATCATTGGCAATCTAATCTACTGTGAGAGTATCGTCTTAGACCATGCGACCAGCGAGGTGGGTTTTAAATTGTGCTTCAACATAAAAGCTTGGTTTTCAATTTTAGTTCAAATTAAAAATAATTCAAAAGGTTTTTAAAAACTTACAACCAACATTGGTAAAATATTATAACACTACTCATATTATAAATAGGGGTTCGAATCTGCGCTGAAATTACTGAGGTTTTTATAAAAAAAATATCCACTTTACTTCGGCGCAAATGCTGGTATTTGTACTCTGAAATTTAACCTTCCTAATCCTTAATACATAAACATAATATAACATATATGTATACAACCCAAATGACTCATGAGGCATGTTGCCGACAGTGAGAAAAAATAACTAATCTACCTAAACACATTTTTTTTATTAATTTAGCACCGTCTTACTACCCGCTGGGGTTGTACGCTTTAATTACTAATTACGTTAATGGATTAGGAATTGGGAAGGTTGAATTAGAGGAAGTGAACCTGAATTTGCGTGGAGGGAGAGTGGAAAACCATTTATGAAAAACCACCCCCAGTTCACACGACTTAGATTCGAACCTCGATCTCCCCCGTCCTCAGCATTCGAGCACAACACGACTAGCGCGTTAGCCAACTACGCCACCGAGGCGGTTACCTAAACATAATTAACTAAATTCATTAAGTCAGTTAAATTAACACGGTCTAAATAAATTTAATAAGCAAGTCAATAATTTAAAAACATATATTTAAATATTTCAACCATGATAATTATTCTATCACTTAAAACTGTTAATTCCCTAAACAAATAAAATAAAGAACTACAGTCATTATATACGTCCGTCGTTTCCCTACCTTCGACTACCTGACTACGACATTACTCCCCTAGGTACTAGTCCACACGCTTGACACATCGCTGAACAAATTCAAATTCTATTAGCAACTTTCCCACCGGCATTCACACCTGTGTTCATTGCCCCTTTTCTACATTCACCGGAGTAAGCACTATTACAAGGGATTAAATGTCCAAGCTATTATATCTGTTAATTACGGTTATAGCCGCAAATAAATATAATATTGTTTAAATTGAAAAATTATAACTGGACACGGGAATTGAACCTGGGGCCTCTGGATCAGTACGCCAATGGTCTAGCCCCTAAGCTATCCAAGAGATATTTTTAAATTTAAATAATATAATACTATTAATAATAATATAATAATATTTAGCACCACGTCTTACTACCCGTTCGGGCTATACGCTTTAAGTACTAATTACGCTAATGGATTGGGAATTGGGAAGGTTGAATTAGAGGAAGTGAACCCACATTTGCGTGGAGCGAGGGTGGAAAGCCATTTAGGAAAAACCACCACCAGTTCACCCGACCGAGATTCGAACCTCTATCTCCCCGTCCTCGGCAGTCGAGCTCAACACTACTCACGCGTTAGCCAACTACGCCACCGAGGCGGGTTATAATACTATTATAACTAAGATATTATTCGTTGTAGATGTCAAGTATTTAATGGTAAATAACATATTATATACTGTATTTAGTAATTATAGAGAATGGCCTAGTGCAGTTTTCAATATTCCCTTAAATATATTTTATTTATAATTAAATAATTAGAATTTACAACGCTTAAATTTTTGGAAAAAGTATACTTCGTGGTATATAACCGATAAGAAATGTAAAAAAAAATTTTAAATTGAAAAAAGAGAGTAGGGAATACAACTTGACAAGATAATATAAGATTTTACAAAAAAACTGTACTAAGGACTGGAATGTTCTAGGTCAATAAAGTTTTATAAACCCTCTAATATTGTACTAAAGGGCACTGCCAGATTTTAAAATACATTTCAAATTATATGTTGAAGGTGATTATTTCTTCTGCTGACGCTGGCTCTCATAATTGATACTAATTAATTATTCAAGGACCACCCAATAAACAATAACAAAAGGATCTGAATATAAGTGAAAAGATATAATTTATATGAAATATAAGGAAAACATTAAAGATAGAAAAATATTTTAATTAGAGAGAAAACATATTTAGATTATAAGAGTTAGAATAGTTTAGAATAGTTAGGAATAGTAACAAGTCTGTATTCCTAACTATTCTAACTCTTATCTCAATATGATTTTTCTCTAATTAAAATATATTTTTTTTGGGAGGGGGGGGGTAGGGAGGGGATGGTTGAATATATAATAGTTTTGCAAGGGTTTACTTCGTAATTTATTATTATTTGTTTGACTATATTTAAAATAGCTATTTCCGAATAATTTGATGTCGGTAGCTTTAAACCACTTTTTGCAAAAAAAAACAACACCTTATAAGTGATGTCACCTAGAATCTTATCTACCATTGATAGGGCATACATAGTAAAGGGACGGACAAAGAGACAAACAGATATGGAGACAAACAGATATGGAGACAAACAGATATGGAGACAAACAGATATGGAGACAAACAGATATGGAGACAAACAGATATGGAGACAAACAGATATGGAGACAAACAGATATGGAGACAAACAGATATGGAGACAAACAGATATGGAGACAAACAGATATGGAGACAAACAGATATGGAGACAAACAGATATGGAGACAAACAGATATGGAGACAAACAGATATGGAGACAAACAGATATGGAGACAAACAGATTTTAATGACTAATTCTTACTGGCTTGTTGGCATATAAAACGTAAATATTCTTTATAGTAGTAAAATTATAAAATGATCGTTATTGCAATAGTTTCTCTAAGCAGCCTAAAAACTTGAGTGGTCAGTAAAGCAGGTTGTAACAATTCGGCCCCAGTTGGTGAAACCTTTCATTAAAGATTGATTTAGATGTTTTCTCGAGGTAAACGAAAGTTTGAAAGCAATGGTTGGTATTACACGATACAATCCTAACCTAAGCCCACCTAACTTAGCTTAATCTGACGCAAGACGGATCATAACTTATTTGTTTACTTGTTTGTGTGCGATGCCCAGACAAATCTACGGCACGCGGAGATATGAAATTTTCAACATAGGTGGATGGAGGGGAGTCTGAACGCACCTTAAAGCCAGATTTTTAAATTTTTAACTAGCTTTATAATCAGGCTATTTTTTTTAACAAATTTTACGTCGGTAACGGGCAACGCCGTGCGGGATTGCTAGTCATGGCAACTAGTTCTGTGTAAATTGATATACCATGTTTTTGGTTTGGGTCACGAGGCTGAAAAAGTAGCCAACTCTAATTTTATTTTTATCAAGCACTGCATCTTACTACCCGTTTGGGATATACGATTACGCTCATATTAAACCAGTGGTTTTAGGGATTAAGAAGGCTCTAAAAATTGTATATGAAGTGTACCACCATTTGCGTGGGAGTGTGGTGGAAAACTGCTTTTTTTGTTGAAAAAAAAAATCATCCTTGGTACACACGACAGAGATTCAAACCTCGATCTCTCCCTCATAGGCAGAATAGTCTACTGCAAAAGTGGCGCCTTATACCATGCGGCCACCGAATTGGATTACCCGACTGGTTGGTGATTGGTGGGACTGAATTCGTTTTTCCTCTTTCTCTATACGAGAGATTAAAAAAAGTACCGGTTTTATACTTTGGCTGGCGACTTGTTGTAGTGTGTGTGTGTGTGTGTGTGTGTATATTATACATTCATCGGTACAACCTAGTAAATTCGACCAGGATTCATGATAGGGAAACTTGATGGAAGGAAAAGAGATGATTACAAAAAAANTAAGAGATTTATTTTTAACGACGCGGACCGGTGACCGTGTTGTCGAAGTACTCTCTCATTTCATGGGAAGTGACAAGGGGGGGGTGGAATAAAAGACCAGCGAGGGTGAAAAAAAAAAAAGAAGCAAAATAACGTTTGGCATTGTGATGATGTATTGACGCATGAGCTATTTTTTTTAAAAAATAAAAGTTTTTCATTTCACATATCCATCAACGTACCCGTGTTTAACGATTATTAATACATTTTAATTCTTGTTCTTTGCATCACTATAATATAAAGCCACACTGCTGACTCACTCACTGACAATGTTTACCCGATTCCAGATGACCTAGAAACTTGAAATTTGGCAAACTTATAGCTTATATCCTGTAACCGACGAAAAAATTCAAAAAAAAAAAAAATCCCACGAAAAGAGTTCAAAATGGCGGAGCAACTTTAAAGTCAAGGTGGACCTTTCTTTAGAGGTGTCTTGTGGCTAGACGGTAAGACCTATCAAAAAACGTATTGCACCAGAAGTAGATTTTTTGATTTTAGATAAATTTTGTAAATTTTCCACGCATTTTGTGATTTTCTGACACACTTATGGAACATCTAGAATCATAAAACTGTAAAAATAAATAAAAGTTAAAAACAACTCTGAAATTACATTAATTTACACTCACTATGGGTATGGGGGCGGATCCCGCAACGAGAAAAGCGAGTCGGAAAGATACAGATATATAGATATACCTTAGTCCTTTGCAGATGTAAGGGGTAGTCCTTCATTTTGTACCAAGATTATAAATAAGTGTTTGAGGACAGTGTGTGGAGAAAGTAGATATATTCACAAACAAGAGAGTGTAAATAGCTACACATTGAAAAGCTTCATGAATTGTATGTATCTTCGAATGTATTAAGGTTAATCAATGTAGGCAGGATGAGTTAGATGAGTCTTAAGGCACAGGTTTCTACAAAACATTCTTGTTGTGAAACCTGAAGATACATGACTCCTTGGTCGACTAAGACGTTGATAGGATGATGGGACGAAGATTTTGAGGCAGTTTGGGTGTAAAGATAGGGATTCTCTGAGTTTCATGAGTCTCAGGTTAATATGAATGGTGAGATTACACTTTGATAGTCATGATTACGTATATATTGTACCAACAAATACAAGTGACTTTTCCATAATTTATTTCACCATAAAATAAGTAATAAAGGTATCCGGGAAAGAGTGGTGGTCCAGGGAGTGGATGATAAAGTAGAGAAAGAAAGACTGAGATGGTATGGGCATGTAATGAGATTGGATGCTAAAGAAAATAATGGAAATGAGATATGTAGGGAAAATATCGCAAGGGAGCGGATAACTGGAAGTGTACAATTGAAAGGATAATAATGGAAACAATTAAAGGAGGAAGTTTGGTGGAAGTATAGAGGAAGGGGTGACCTGACGGTCTAGAGGTAAGGTGTCAGACTTCTATGCTGGCGTCCGGGGTTCAATCCTCGGTCCCAGCAAAGATTTATCTGATTACCAAACCCTTCCTTCAACAAGACATCTTGTGAATGTGAGGTATGCCAGGTCTCCACCGTGGTTCGGATTCCACGTTAAACTGTAGGTCCTTCATTTCATCTCGTAATCACCCTACCATTGCACATTAGCGTAATTGCGTAAAAACCGAACGGGTAGTAAGACGCGGTGCTAATAATAATAATAATAATAATCATAATAATAATAATGTATCAATCATGGAAACTAATTCGTAATTCTATAATAACGTAGGCCATAACTTTAAGCAACATTTAATTGCAAGCTCAAGTACAGAAGAGATATTAGTTTTATAACATGACCGTGATATTATTGTCAAAAGTAAATAAAAAATTGTTCTGAAAAATAGTGCTTAGGTGGAGAATTTAAATGTAGCTTTATACATACATACCTACATATACACACACATTACATTATATATATATATAAATATATATAGGCTATGTATATTCGGTGAGTTTTAAATATGTACCAATAGCATAGAAAAAAATATAAGTTCTTAGGGTAAAGGGCCTAATTATGATATACTTTTTGTTGGAATCATTTTTTGACCTTTAAATCGATAAATTTTTCATCCAATTTAAAATGTGAACTATGTTTCATTTAATTCATGAAAAATCAACACCTCAAAACTGTTATATGAATGACTTCGGAAAAGGTGTTCCTAGTATAAGACACCTTGGTATCCAACTATGAGAAACTATCTTATATTATGGTAGCTTAGTTTTTGAAATCGGTATACCTTAATATTTTCAAAATAAAAGATTACCAACACATTCTCTTAAAATGAGTTTTTATTTGAACAAAATCGTAAGTAAGAAACACATGAGTAATTAAGAAAACTTGAAGAGTGATTTCTTCATTGAAATCTCTTCCAAATAATGCATTTTTTTCTCTTCACAAAACAATATTGAAATATCGCAACAGTAATGAAAAGAAATGTTCAAATGTCCTGACATGGACATGGGTTACACAAGAAAATGGAGTCTTGATTGACACCGCATTTTTCATGATACCACATAAGATACTGTGCGCATTTTCTCGATTTTTCTACACCACTGTCCTTTGAAAACAAACCACTGCACAATACAAATTCAATCTCAAATTCATCAATTTCTTGAGAATCATTAGAACTGATGTTGGAGTCAGAATCTTGTAGGGGTGACACTTCGTCATCTTCAGTGCTTGACTCGCTGGGAGGAGGTGGAACTGGTTTAGGTTGCCTCTTCTTTGTTAGTTTGATACTTATTTTGACTTGATTCTTATAAGTTGAATCTTCAGAGGCAAACACGGAAACTGTTTTGGTTTTAGATGTTGAAACTGCAGAGGTTGCAAGCTTGGTTGTAGGGCCAGGGGTGATTTTACTGTTTTATCAAGCTTCTTTCTCTGGTTTTCCGGTTTTTTTCACCATTAAAGTACTTTTATAAGGGGAGGTGGTAACTACAGCAACAGAATCTGAACGAGAGAAAGTTCCCGGTGAGCTTGGTCCAGATGACATGGGGGAAATATCAGATGGTTCAATGAGTCTTTCCTGGATTAGATCCACTCTTTGTAGAGCCCATACCTTGTGGAGGATCATGTGGACCAAACATAATTTCTGACTCATCACTAGGCACAAAGTCGATATCCACAAACACATTTCTGGTTCAGGGAACAAGTCCTGTTTCTCGGAAGGCTTTTTCTGCGACAGCCATGGTTGCAGCCTTTGTGTAAGCATTCCTAAATAGATCTGCGATTTGATAGTGTGTGACGACTTTCCCAGGGTTATAACGCAGTCATGTTCTAATATACTGAGAAATAATACGTCTTCAGAGGACCCCTGAAGCCCACATATAGTGGCTACATCCTAGGTGTGAAATGTGGGGGCAAGCAGATGATGGTAACATGCTATTTCCGAGCCATATATCCCCTCTACATCTTTTGTGTGGCTGTAGTGTTCATCCAATACCACTAAAACAGGCTCAGACTCTGTGGGCTTTGTGAAATTTATGAAATTGTTAAAATATTTTGTGAAAAGGCCAATCTGGATCCACCCAGATGGTTGAAAGCCCCAAATAGATCCTGAAGGAGCTCCATTCATCAGAGGCTGGGCCATGTTTATTCTAGGGAAAACTAACATTTGAGGAACAAATACGCCATTGGCATTCATGTACGTGACAACAGTAATCAGCTTACTTCTCTCAGCTGATATTATGCGACTTACAGCTTTTCTTCCCATTTAGGGAAATAGCTTTAGTTTTATTATTTTTGACCACAGTGACCCCAGTCTCGTCAACATTGAAGACACGGCGAGGTCGAACTTTTTCGAATTCTTTTTCATAAATGTCAAAGAAAAAATCCACGTTTTCATGAGCACACCCTTTCGCCCTTGCAGAGGACATTCTTCCGGTGTTCTCACAGAAGGTTGGGTATGTATACCCATAAAGCCACGGTACCACTTCTTGCTAGCTGCTCCCTTTCAAAGTCAGAATGGGTGGCTCAGTCCATTTTGGATAGCAAGTCTAAACGCGACCCTTTTAATATCGTTCTTCCTGAGCCCAAAACCAACGTTCATCCATCTGTACATAATATTGTACCCATTTTTCTTCCAGTAATTGTGGGAGTACAGGTTTCTTTCCCAACTTAATGTTCAATAACTCGCCAATTCTTCGTGAATCCTTGGAACACCTCTCAATCGTTCCATTGTGAACAACATAAATTTTTGATGCTCTCAAATAATCCGTTTTATTTTCTTGAACAGCAGTCATAGCCTCCTTGTTCCACACCTTTCTCTTCTTTTCCTTTATAGGCGGCATCTTATTATATTATTATTACTATATTATTGTTTGTTGTATATTATTAAGGCAGAAATTTAAATAATTTAAATAACAATAAAATATTGCATCGACAATCAACAGAGGTCTAATAAAAGTGTAAAAGAATTGGCTCCTTATATGAGATATCTCTCAAATAAGGGAACCACCTAATATCTCATATTAGGGAAACGTATGATGAAACGTTGTGTGGCAAAAAATGGATGGAAGGAAAAACACATCAAAACGAATGGAACTAGGTTGTTCTTTATTATAAATACTGAACGTTTTTATATGACAAAATGATACTAAATATCTTAACTTGCCTCCAAAAACTTGTGCTGAAAACGGTCAACCAAAGCTTCAGGATGAGTGAGAATACGTTATTTGGTTTTGTACTGATATAACAGACAAATATGTCGTGGTTTTGAAGTGCCCTCTATGGGGATTAATGGGCACTTCTTAAGTGAGCCACTTGCCACTAGAGTGCACTTGCTTGTTCACCTGATAATGCCATGTTTCATATTAGGACACGATCTCATAATAGGGTCCATAACCCTAATATATTCTAAAAATATTCTTACATTAGAACATTTTATTCTTTAGGTAGTCTATTTTTTTTACGATTTTTTTTAGTTGTTTAAAACTTGGTCTATTAGGTTTACTCAAGAAAATAGCCCAATAAGAACATTTCTGACAGGATTTAGAATATAAAAACCGTGTAAGCATATGCATATCTAGAAAAGATAATTACAGTTTAATTTTTAAATGCAAGTTAATGCTATTTGGGTGGGAGTAGTAGAGTGGGTACTCATATTTTTTTGATGGATAAGAGGAAGTGTAATCAGAAGGTAAATGGCCTCAAAGGATACATTTTTCTAGTCCTTCTTTTTATATTTCGTAAATAAGCGTTTGGCTGTGATAGTATATATAGTGCTTATGTACGTCAAGTTAAGATGAAACCTGTTTCGAAAAATATCTTGAAATTCACTAAATAAGCAACTTCGTTAAAAGATAATTCTTAAATATCACGTTTTGCTCATAGAAAAGCGTGATTAATGATAGAAAGGAAAGTGGTTATCGGGCCTTAGGATATCTCTTCGTGGGTTGCAGGCCTCTAGCAGGCCGGACGTTATAGAAGTTTGCTATATGCTAAAGTTTCTCAAAACTGTCTGAATTTAAGCCTCTCTTGAATTTAATTACTAAGCCTCCCTTAATTTTGTATAGGTATATATTTATTCTAAAATTAAAATATTTCGATATTTTATTGGTTCTTTATTTTATCTAGCACTGCGTCCTAATACCCGTTTAAGTTATACAAATACTTACTAATTAAGGCAATGTGTTGCTTACAGAAGGTCTGAATTTTAGAGGAAGTGTGTATGCGTTTGCGTGGAGAGAAGAGTGGCAAACTATTAAGAAACCGCCATCTTCAGTACACCCGACTGGTATTCAAACCCTGATCTCTTAGTCATCGGTAGTTCAATATTTTACAAAAGTGACGCCTCATACAATGCGTTCACTAAGGCAAGTAGGACTTTCCTCTTAAAAGTTGATCTGGTATTTTATGCGAGGTGACCATAAAATTTTGGACACATGACCAAATATATATGTACACAAATGTATGTAAATATACGTGTTAATATGTGTTTTAATATATAAAAACACATCTTACTTAAAAATCAAAGCTAGGGCTATAAATTACTCTACACAACATGTTCAATATTTTTTCCCTTGTCGACAATGTTAGGCTCAAGTTAGTTTAGTGTGCTTCTTTTAGTCTTTGCCAATGTGTTCAGACTTTTTGGCCACCCTGTATAAATGTTCAAAGTTTGCTCTTTACAAAATGTAATTTTTGCAGCAGGCTGAAGAGGGTGGTGGATTATACAATTTCAGCCTTTTGCGAAATTATTATTATTATTAATAATTTTATTATTATTTATCATAGGTATTTAACGTACACTTTATGAAACTACTCTGACAATAGATTCCACAAATTAAAAACAAATTTAAATCTATAACCGACTCAATACTTAACCACCTGTCCGTTTATTGATAGTTGTAAAAACGGAAACAAAAATTTTACAAAAAGTTTATTTTGCCACTCCATGAATCAAACTTGGTGCCTTTAGATGAGTACTGATTTAGCTATGGTGTCGCACCGGGTGCATACGCGAAGGAAAGGGGGTTTTCAAATTAAATCCATTAAAGATTTTTTCCTTCCTCGAATACGTTAATCCAGTTGCATTTACCATAAAAAAAAGTTCCTTCTCTCCTGTTAACCCATAAGTTAATTTCCACGGTACCCTTATTGGAAGGTACAAGGTACGTCGACTAAATCTCATCTAGTTTGGTTTCTTAGTCATGGGTTGGGTTAATAATCCCAGTTGGGTGAACCAAAGAACAAATTTTTTATAACAATATTTTCCCTCTCCCTCTATAAAATGTGGATACATTTCCTCTAAGCTCTGCCAGATTTAGTCCTACCCCTATAAAATAAATATAACCCTGTAAAGCACTTTTAAACAGATGCATTTATTTAAGCTAGCATTTATTTATTTCTCTAAGCTTAGTCTGACTCTTTAACATTCCTTTAGCCTCCTTTTATTTTCATCAATCTTCCCTTTTTTTCCCCCTTACAAAACTTGATTATACTTCTTCTCTCTCACTAAAGTTGGCAAAACTCATAAATTAGATCCCGTCACATGAAATGTGGGACCCCCATCAAATGAAAAGGTAATTTCACTCGTCAATAAGTTTATCACCTCGTAAAACATTTAAAACTTCTTCAGGGAAGCAAAAAAAAGTAATAAAAAATGGGACCGAGGTGCTTTTTATATGAATATGTGCAATAAACTATGACGGAAACTTTTTATTTTTAATTTATTAGCCTTATAATATGCGTCCTTTATTATCGTGTTATTTTAACAATAGCAAATATTACCCTCTCCATTGGTCATATGACTTATGGCGGTATTTATAGTTTAGTCTCGGGGGTAGCTCAATCGCACTGTGTATGGAAAAAAAACCTAACATTTTGGTCTAATGGTAGATGGAAAGTAACCCAAAATAAGTTTTTTTTTGCAGTTTGTTTGACAAAAATAAAACAAATTTTTTGGCACTATTAAATGCAATTTTGTTTAAGTAGAATAATTTAATTTTCTTCAAATAGTAATATCAACAGTTTTTGAATATCTGACTTGAGCATCGTGGCATTTGACTGGAAATATTTAACTTAAAACGCTTTTTTTTTTTGTCACAGGGATTTGGCCTGGGTACTTTCTAGGAGGTTTTCTACTCATAATATTATTTTTACTTTTTTAATATCTTACAGGTAGAGCAAGTAGGGTATTCATCAAAATCGATCTTGAAATTTTGATGAATGTTGACATTATATGATCCACCTAATTCGAAAAAGTTGTTTTCGCAATGCCATTTGTCTGTCTGTCCATCTGTCCGTCCATCTGTCTGTCCATCTGTCTGTCAGTCTGTAACTCCGGATAGAGCCTAAACAAATTAAATTTTTGGGCTAAAACTTGGTGTATAGAGTTTTCATAGGGTAGCCCCGAGGGGTTTTGGGAACTAAATATCGAACTATACTGAAGGGCGGAGAGAAAAAAAAATTGATTTTTTCAAAATTAGCCCTAACAATTTTGATTAAATTTCATATATGGATATTGTTTATTATTTATAATAAGATCGTATCTCTGGGTAATCTTCTCATTAAAATGAATTTGCGGGTACTTTACCGTGAGTTAAATTTTCCAATTTTCATCATTTCTCCCCAAATATTTGAGATATTAAATAGATTATCATTGTAAAGTTGTAGTACTATTAAATATAAAAAGCTTTAAAATGAAATATATATTCATAAAATTAATAGCGGTTGAGTTATAAGCAAATGTATATACATTATAATTCAGGTATTGAAAAATGAATTCAATTCTTAAGCTCTTTGGTGGATAAAGATGTTTCTCTTTTCTCAATTCACAGTAACAGTATTCCTAACTCCTAATGCCATAGAATATGTAACATATTATATTATTTCATTTATGGTATTTGGTGAAATGTTTCTACAACAATGTATAGATTTATTATTTGGTTTCACAAAGCTTAAGATTTTTTAGTATGTTTATTTTAAGATAAAAGTCTGGTGGTGCACCCTATCATTTATTTTATAGTGTATAGTGGCTTGGAACGATATTAAAAAAAAGTGCTTTTCAATAAACTAAGCTTAAAATGTTACAAAAAAAATGTTCACAGAGATAAATGATTGTGTTTAGCACTACAGTGATATTAATTTTTAATATAATTGTTACCCATTTCGATAGCCACGTGATCTAAATCTCGCTATTCTCGTAATAGACTAGTCTCCTGATGACAGAGAGATCCAAGTTAGTATCTAGGTCTGGTGTACTGAAGGTGGTTTTACAAACTGGTTTGCTATGCTCCCTTCACGCTAATGAGGGTGCACATCCTCTAAATATAGCCTTCCTAATCCCTAAAACCACTAACGTAATTAGTACATAAGCGTAATACCTTACTGGTTAGTAAGATATGGTACTAAAATAAAATTGTTATAGCTATTCTCAAGGAATATTGAATAAAAAAAGTCGTTAGTACATAAGAGTAATACCTTACTGGTTAGTAAGATGCGGTGCTAAAATAAAATTGTTATAGCTATTCTCAAAGAATATCGATTAAAATAAAGTTATTAGTAAACTATTAAAAATTTTAAAACTTGAAATAAAATCATGGCTTACTTCGTGATCTGATCATATACAATATTTATATAAATTTTGGACGAAGTTGATCAAACTATATACACATATTTTAAGTTACAAACTTAAACATAGTACATAGCAAAACAAATTTTTTTAATGATCAAAGACACACAAAATATTAAATTCATCACAATACCCAAATCGAATATTTCAACGATCAAAATGCTTTCGTTAAATGATGTTGAGAATTAAAACATTAATATTACGTGATTCACATAGTTTTTAAATTAATATAAATTACTATCTAGATTTTTCAACATATTGAAATACTAGACCCCCCTCCCCGCCCCATTATTATTTTCAACACACATATTGAAGAATCCTCATAGACTTTACCATAGAATATGAGTGACTATCCTCATTTTTATGAGGAATAAATTAAATTTTCAAAATAAAATATAGCCTATGTTACTCGATGATAATGTAGCTATTGGTGAAATAATTTTCAAAATCGGTCCAGTAGTTTTTGAGTTTATCCATTACAAACAAAAAAACAAACCTTTCCTCTTTATAATATTAGTGTAGATAAGTGTATTAATTCTAATATTAATTCGAAAAGGAGACGTTGACTTTTTATCACTCATGATTTAGAAACTATCATATCTTTAAAATGCTCAACAAAACCTAAATATTTACCAATTGAAAGGCAATACGATATTATTATAATTGTAAACATCTCAATCAGCACCAACCAGAATCCAGTACGGGACCACAAGACTTCTCTAATCTTAATCTATCGACGGTTTTCTTACAAGCTCCGGTATTGAATGTTCATTTATCTTAAATGGCCAAAATATTTCGTCAATGATGATTGGGAAGACTATGATTATATTTTATCACTTCATATAGCTAACATTTTGTGTTATACACATATATGCTAATCACTCTATTTAGCAGTGATAAGTTAGGTTGAATTTAGAAATAATGTAACGAATATTGCATGGAGGGAGAGTAGAAAATAGTTTAGGGAAATATTTGCCTAGAAAATTCCAACAAGGATAAGAAGCCCGAACTTCCAGATATGGGCAGGCCAGTTTAATGTGATAACTACACTTTAAACTTTTCAACCATTGAAGTGGATCTCTGTTCTTTCCATTCAGGCTTATTCATTTATAAAGACACTAGTATAACTTTTGCTAGCCACCATTTGATTTAAGGACTTATTTTTTTAAAATTAATATTTTGTTTGATATATTTAAAAAAAAATTGGAAAAATTACATGAGCTTTATAGGATGATTAAAACTAAAATAACATTGGCGCAAACGTGACTGTCAAAACATAAATTGCGAACATAGAGAGATGCATTTTTAATTAATTACATTTTTAGATTAAGGTCAGAGTGACTTTTGGGTTTCCCAGTTCCTAACAACGTTTAACATGTGGTCAAACCATTGAGATTAAAATAATAAATGGTATGGATCTCCGCATGGACTTTCTCACTCTTATTGATTAAAAATTGAGAGATTTACTCCAAACTCGTAATATATGTGAAACGAAATAATATACACCAGAGAACCCCATAATAAATTGCACTATCCTTATGTAAAACATTATTAAGTGGCAGTTTTAAATTTTAAAACTTTATTTTTAAAGAATTAATGTCCCCATTTGTATGTTTGGAGCGATAAAATAGATCAATATTCGGTCCACAATGGTCAAAACTTCGTATTAAAATTTAGACTTCAGGTCAAAATTGTCGACATTTTATCAGGTGTTGCACGTCTTCAAGTCATTGCATTAATATTAAATTCATCATTTATAATTTTGGACCAATAAAAAATGTAAATATTGACTATTGAGTCTAAAATGAAGGAGATATATCATTGTTGTACAAACATTTCTCCTAAGAGGTTTGAGGGAAAACAACAAACTTTTTGCGAGACTTGTTTATATTTAATTACTCTATGGCATTGGAGAATTATTTCTTTAAAACTTAAGTAGTATCTCTTTACAACTAAAGTTCACAAACATGTTTTAATATATTTGATAATATCTCTGAAACTGTTTGATTAGTAAAAAATATATTTCAAATAAAAGTTTTTTTATTGTTAGTAGTATTACAATTTTGCAATGGAAGTTATTTAGTATCTCAAATAGTTGTGGAGATATGGAAGTTTCTGCTTCTCTAAGGTACCCTAGATTTCATTTTCATGGGAAAATAAAA
Organism: Timema shepardi; assembly: GCA_902151425.1. Lineage (NCBI taxonomy): Eukaryota > Metazoa > Arthropoda > Insecta > Phasmatodea > Timematidae > Timema > Timema shepardi. The sequence goes on from CABFVX010000826.1 coordinate 27,308, forward strand.
ATAGTCAGTTTATAAATAATCTTAATCAATGCCTAGATACGAATTTTAATCAAAATCGTTAGAGCCAATTTCTTCTCCTTTCGACCTTTATTAAATTACTCTTAATTTTAAGTTTAAACAGACACATAGAAAGATGAATATTGCAAAGACATTTCTTTAGGGTTCGGGGGGTCATGATGAGGCGTCAACATACATCCACATTTCTGGCAAAAAAATTTAAAGGTCGCAATAAATTAACCTTTTGTATTCAAAAGTTAAATATATATTTGTATATAGTTTAAAAGTTATTGGTTTTATAAAAATATGCTTCTAATAAAATATTTTTAATATAAAGAGATCTACATATTTGTAACGATAAGTAATTTCATATCTCAAATAGTCTAGGAGATATTATACAAAAAATATAATTTATGCTTCAAATTGGAGCCCTTAAATTCATTTTGTCGAAATATTGAGAAATGCCATTTTGTTTAGAATATCTATAAATGTTTAGAAATGAAATATAATCAAAATCGTTACAGCCACTTTAGAGAATCTACTTTTTTTCTTTTTGCCCTCAGTAAACTACACTTAATTTTAAAGTTGTAAATCCAATTCCAGAAATCCCTCGGGGCAGCCCTCCTAGATACCAAGTTTTAGTTTGATCGGTAAAATAGTATAAAATCTAGTTGGAGTTACACACAGCCAAACAGACGGAAATAAAAAAAAACACATTTTTTTGATTCGGGGGTCGACAAGTAAACGACAAAACGCATAACCTGTGTCTGCAGGTCGAAGCGTGCACAACAGTTCCGGATACCTTCCCCGATTGCAGGTATAAGGGATTTCGCAAATCACGACAGGCATACATTTTCAAGAAAACTTTATGCGTTTGGTCGTTTACTTGTCAGTAATTATAAATATATTTGTTGTAATAATAAAAATTAGTAAACAACCAAATAACATTGGAAATTCAATTAAAGTTCATGCAAATACTCATATTTTTTCATTATATTATGTTTGAATTGTAATATATATGAGGTAATATGACCAGTGTTGAAAAAAAAAAGATGAGTGGGACTCGGTCCAGCGATTACGTAACTTGAACGCTAACCACTCGACCACCACCATCTCGTGCTCATAATCGCAACGCAATGGTACATATTCGACGCGTAAAATTTCTCTTGCGATTTTCTCGAAAACACCCAAGTATTACGCCTTACTACTTGCACATCATGCTGTCCTGATGGACTAATAAAAGTGTACAAAGTTTGAAGATAATCCGTGATCAGAACGTCGTGGCCTCCCCTTGTAAGTTACATACAAAAGTTCACATGATTTGATCAGATGAAAAATTGAAAATTTAAATGTTTTCTCAAACACCTTAATACTACAAAATTTCCAGAAAATCCTCACAAATAATCAAAATAACTCTAAAAATATCTTTTTTTTCATATAAAACTACCTCATGTTAAAGGAAAAGCTCAGAAATACCTACTTAAAGAGAAGCCACATGACACGATCAGATAGAAATATAACTGCCCAGGTTCTTCTATAGTCAACCTATTTGATAAAAGGAAAATCTCCAACTTGAATAGAAACGTTCACACGATCCGATCAGATAAAATATTTAAAATATTTATGGTGTCTCTTGCACTTTAGTACAACCATATAGCCAAAGAATCCTAAAAACAATCTAAATAACTCAAAACATATTTATTTTTCATACAAAACTCCCATAGTTAAGAGGAAGGGCTCGAAATTACCTACTAGAAGAGAGTTTACATGTAACGATCGGAGAAAAAATATAGCTGTCACTAGCTCTTATATATTCAACTTATATGGTAAAAAGAAAGGCTTGGAATCAATTGCATAACAATGTTCACATAAACCAATCAGATAAAAGATAGAAACTTTAAATAGTGTCTCCTACAATTCAATACTAAATAATATCCACAGAACCCTCACAAACTATCAAAATAACTCCTAAAGTATCAATTTTTGTGTGTAAATCCCTCTAATGTAAAAGGAAGGGCTTGTAATTACCAACTTGAGGAGAGTTTAAATGTAACGATCGCATACAGATGATTTCTGTCTCTTCTATAATCTTCATCTTGTAAAAAGAAGGACTTGGATTTGAATAAAAAGAAGTTCATATAAACCGATCCGATAAAAAACCAAAACTTTAAACGGTTTCTCTTACACTTCAATACTAAAAAATACCCAGAGACACCTCTTAAATAATAAAAATAACTCTAAAAATATTGAATTTTCACATAAAGCTCCCTAATGTTAAGGGAACGGCTCGGAATTACCTACCTAATGAGAGTACACCCGACACAATTGGATAAAAACTAAAGCAATCTCTGAATCTTTTTAAGTCAACATATATGGTAAGAGGAAGGGCTCATAGTCACTTACATAAAAAGTTCACATGACCCAATCAGATCTGAAAAAGTTGCTCTTCAATGCTAAAAAATATCCAGACACTTCTCAAACAATTTATATAACACTAAAAATATTGATGTTTCATACAAAATTCCCTGAGGCCAAAGGAAGAGCTCAGAAATACCTACCTAAAGAAATTTCACATGACATAATCAGATAAAAAATATAGGAGTCCTTTGTTCTTATATGGTCAACACATATATAATACATATATATATAATATATATATGATAAATATATATATATATAATACATATATATAATATATATATGATAAATATATATATATAATATATATATATATATATATATATAT
>CABFVX010000826.1:37325-78265 GCA_902151425.1 Timema shepardi
AAGTCTAACACCTTACCCCTAGACCACCAGGTCAGCGAAGTTACTAAAATATATATATATATTTTAGTAACTTCGCTGACCTGGTGGTCTAGGGGTAAGGTGTTAGACTTCTGTGCTGGCGGCCGGGGTTCAATCCTCGGTCGCGGCAAAGATTTATCTGATTACTAAACCCTTCCTTCACCTCTGACAAGACAGCTTGTGAATGTGGGGAATACCAGGCCTCCACCGTGGTTCGGATTCCACGTTAAACTGTAGGTCCTTCATTTCATCTCACAATCACCCTACCATTTCACATTAGCGTAAGTGCGTATAACCCAAATGGGTAGTAAGACGCGGTGCTAATAATAATAATAATAATAATTTAGTAATTTAAACTACCAGATATATACTATTCTTCATACCAAAGCCATATATAAATCCACTATTATTTTTATATTCAAACTGTAATTTTAATTTTCCTTCATCGCACATATTGATACAGCTGTAATAATTAAAAAATTTCACATTTATTTGAAAGGTTTTCTCCTCAGTAATAATATGCACAATTTTCACTTATAGTAAAAAATAATATGAAACGCTATTCACACAATTGGCCATATTGCTTAACTTGTCAGAACCTTAAATTATTTTAAATAAAGCTGTGTGCGCTTACCCCAAGGCTTCTTTTAGTACCTAATTAAAATTAACTCATCTCATTTCACGATATTTCTTCCTGGTTCATTCTAATGTTATTCTTCCATCTGCGTCTTCACAATAGTTTCTTCCGATTGGGTTTATCAGTAAATGCCCTGAAAATGGTTCTAGGTACCCTAAATAGATTAACTTCAATTTAGGTAAACTATGTATTTTTATTATTATCTCCACGTCTTACTACCCATTCGTTTTGCACGAGTTTAACGCTGATTTGTAATGGCAGGGTGATTGTGGGATGAAATGGACGCCCTACAGTTTAACGTGAGATCCGAACCACGGTGGAGAGCCTGGTATTCCCCACATTTACAAGTTGTGATTAATACACGTCTTGTCAGTACGTCTTTATAATTTAGGCAAAATAAATTTACATTACATGAAGTGTGCGACCTTATGAGGCATCCGTGAAGTGACATGAAATCTTACAATGTTGAAAAAGTTCCCCAACCCTGCTATAGTAAGTATCTTTTAAAAAGTTAATAATTATTTTCATGGTACTGTTGTGACCTACCCCCTGGGGGTTTGATCTTTCAGTGTAGCTTGCGGGAGGGGTAAGGTCATGGGCGAGTTAATTGTGTGGGTTCTAAATAATACAAAGGTTTACAAAGTCTAGTTTAATAGAAGTTATTAAGAAATCATACAAAATCTGATGTTAGACGAAAGATAAAAAAAATAATAGACAGAATGCCCACCCTCGGGGAAGAGATGGCTTTACTTGTAAATACTTAGACCAATGAAATTTGTCTTTTAATACGCTAGTCCCAAACCTAACTCACGGTATCTTGGGTTCGACGAATGCTCTATAAATGCATGTGCTACTGATGACCCAAAGATGTCATCCCGAAGATTTCGACCGCCCGTGATATAGATGGAATGGTAACAGCCCGTTAACAAAATGAAAAGGTCTTTTAAACCACGCTCTGACCCCTTTTCTGGCAAACTAGTTCTATTATTGTTATGCGTTGTCAGCACTCTCCCGCAACATTTCAAGTTCAATACTTCATAAATGATAAGCTAGGGATGTTTAGCGCGTACGTCCACTCGAGTTAACTAAATCAAAACAGACATTTAAACATTGCTCAGTGGTTATATTATTATATACATTTTTAAAATTAAATTATATAACTGTACAAATTATTTTATCAGATTCTAATCATGTTAATATTATTTATTAAATTGAATATTATTACTTACAAAATGTACTAACACATTTTTTTACTTGGTGAAATAAAATCTATGGTGTAACGTGGGTTTCATCTAAATTTAACTCACCTAAGATCTATCACACTAAGGCTCCAGTATACGAGAGGGAAATAGAGGGAAGAAAATGAACTGTTTGACCGGCAGATCGTCTTGTTTATGCTAGTGATCGAACTTCCCCTCTTCATTAAACTAGTATAAACCCTTTATTCTTTTAAGCCTAGAAAGATTTCAAAATTACACTTATACTATCACATATTTTAAATCTAAATATGCTTCCATGGAAATTTTTAATCTAAATCTTAGCTAAAGTATTCCCACATGCTTTTCCATGACTAAACCAAATTCTAAGCTCAAGATATTTAATAAAAAATTAATAAAAATAAAAAAATACTTCAAGGCCAGTGTTGTGACAATGTGAGAGTAAATTTTAGAATTTTTTTGATATAATTCTTTTTGTTCCAAATTTATGTCTTTGCAAACTAGCTGGAAAAAATAAAGTATGCTATTAACGAAAATTCTATATTGACTTACTGCTACGTTACAGCCAAGAAATCAACTTAGGTGAAAAAAAAAATTCGCACTTAGTCTTACTAACTTTTTAGGTTATACGCATCATGAATGCAGACTAATTACACTGTTGTGTTGGGTATGAGGAAAGTTAAATTTAAAGGAAGTACTGTATACCCGTGCAGGAAGAGTTTAGAAGTATTAGTTAAAAAAATCCTAAGTGCATCCGACTGGGATTTGAACCATAATCTTCCCTTTATCGGCAGTCTAGTCAATCGAGAGAAAAATGCATTAGCCCAGGCGAGCACCCTGGCAAGTAAAAAACACATTATTTTTGTTTAAAATATGTTTAATAATTAATTACCTAATACTACCGAACTTATACAATCGGTTTGAAGTTAAATGAGCTTAAAATTTATAACTGTAAGATAAAAAAATGTTATCTGCAATGTACATTTGAGTGTGCCAAATTAAAAATATTTTGTTGTTAAAAAGTAACAAGAAAAAAAAATAGCGAAGCACAAACCAAACATTTTTTAATAATAATTTACAAAGCCCAACATAGCTCACGATTTTAATTTAATTTATGAAATACAGAGGCAAGAGTTTTTTACAACTCAAAGAAAGGTTGGATAATTTCACATTATTTATAACTACAAAACAAATGTATCTTAAATAGATGGATACATTTTTTTGTTGGATTCATTAATTTGGATATTATTAAGAGGTTGAATAAAAAATTTAGAGAATGTTAAAATACAAGATAGCTCCTTAAGCCTAAAATGTGTTTATGATATTTTGATCTTTACAGGCGACTAAAAAATTTCTTAAATATTTTTCTGTATTCCTTATACACACAAACGAGGTTAGTCAATTTTACAAGTAATAAAACTTTAAGCTAGTTGTCAAAGTAACAGGATTCAAGGGAGCTTACAGAATTTTTCTCCAGGGGAGACCAACAGGGTGGTCTGGGAGGTATTTAATATCCACCAGTATTGTGGGTGGACTGGGACCCTCCCAAGGGAAAATTGAATTGAAGCCTTAATACGTTTTTTAAAGCAATTATTGTCTCTTGAAAATAAGATACAACATAAAGAAAATGTTTCAAACCTCTAATATTTAAACCACCTATGAAACTCGGGAGGAGCAATTGCGCCCTATGGCCTCCCCTGACAGGATTCACAAGATGGTTGATTCTATAAAAGTGTTGCGTATTAACTTTTATTTGTAGAGAACCAAATAAAAATATCAACCACAAACTTTTATTATTTAAATAAATGATACGATAAAATCATATAATCTTTCTCATAATGTATGCTATATTTTAGAAAAAAAATTCTAAAATATTTTTTCCAGTCAACTACCCTCTTAAGTTTTCCTTATACATACACATCTTGTTAAACATAATAAACACTCAAAATACACTTTAAACCAAGTTATTCAATTATTTTAAGGATATTTCAAGTTTTTAGATAAATGCTATTTGTAAAAAATAACTTAAGTTTTATTAGTTGTGAAATAGAAAATTTATTTTAATCTATCGTGTAAATTGAAACATCCCATCCCCACACAGAAATAATCTAGGACGTAGTGAGATAGTTTTTTTTTTAATATCAATTACAAGTCGATGAGATGAGTTAGACAGCTCAAAGAATTAGGTAATATCAGCGTTCACACAAAGCTCGAAATTCATTTGAAATGAACATGCCGAAGAAAGAACCTGATTTAATAGGCATGCAAAGGTTTATGAACTATAGAAATACTTATAGCCAAAACAACTTTATATAATATGCAAGATGTAATGTACAAGTAAGCTACACCACGGCAAGTTTCCTGGACTGCCTCGCGTCAGTCATAACATCAGACAACTAACATATAATATAATAATAATATAATATTAATGGTGGCTCAAAACACATGGTATAATAAATCCTAAATTGACCTTATTAACTATCCCTATTTATTTTTCTTAAACCAGTCATAATTTAATATACTGATAAAATCAAACTTCCTTGATATAAATAACTAATTGAGGATACACTCTCAACCAATCTAAGTACTTTTATTAGCAGCTCTCAATTTTTTGAAATAATAAATTATATGCCTTCATAAAATTATCGGCCTCCTAAATATGAACAGGACATGATTTGTAATAATTCCCCAAAAAGTCAAATTTTAATATAATAATGACTCCACAAAGCGGCCGGCATAAATTTACTTGCGATCAAAAGATGATAAAAAAACGCAACGTCAAGTGGCTAATACCTTAACTATCTAAAGATTTTAAAGTTCAATGATAGAAAATTATCCTTTCATCTGAAAGCGGCGGACAAATAAAAGGATTAATCAAATATTATATAGTATTTTGCGGCTTCTGGCGCTTTCAAGCCTAACTACATGCAACGTAAATCAGTTATATTTATTAAAGCAATGAATACAGAGGTATGTTGCCGTCTTGCGACCCTATCTCAAATTAAAAGGCGATAAACTTTAAACTTTATTAACAATATTAAATACTCTCAAAAAATAACAAGATGATTATAACTCTACGTGATAATAAAATAAGTGGAGCCGATTACGACGCTACCTGTTGATGAATGACCAAACTGTAGATAACACAAGGGCTTGAAAAACATCCGTGAACCGGATAAGCAGAAATTACGTCAAAACAAAGGGAACAAAATAAATGTCTCCAAGAGAAAGAATATTTACAAAGTTGAAAATACGGTTTTACATTAACCGTAACCAGATTTTAACTTTTACCTTGACCTTATAGTCCAAAAATACTTAGACCATTTAACGTGAATTTCATGACAAAAAATAATACATTTAATATTTATAGATTATGAAAGAATAATATTGAAAATATTAAAATATATTTTAAGTCAAAAGGGAATTTAGAGTATTAAGATCTCAATCAACTTATAACAACGTCGCTCACCTACGAAGCCAGTATTGCAATATGTGTCAACATTACAGAATCCTACCATTATTTAGTCCTTGAATCTACCACGTGTTTTCGAGGCGCGGAAATAACAGGAGGGGGAGAGGGGTAAGGGGTAGAATGCTTCTAGAACATCCTGGGTTATACCACGCCTATGGACTACGAACTTTCTGAACACAGCTGATATAGCGCAGTGAATCCTCGTGCATATTAGAATAATTTAGATATAATCAAGAAACGCATCGAGGTAACTCTAGTGCATATCGTTCTTTTTTTTTCCTGGCCGGGGATCGGTACTCACGACGGGGAATGAACCAGGGGACTCAGTTCATTCATGCTTTTGACAGTGCTGGGAAGTGTTGTAGAACTAAGGTTTTGCTGAGATGAGTCAACTGGGGCCAGGGTGGTGAGTGATGCAACATTTTACTGTTTACTTGTTATAACTAGGTTACAAAATTATTCCCAGATATTAATTTTGAACTCACTCTTAAAGGTCAATTTCAAATAATCTCAAATTTTCTATATTTTGTATAAGGTTAACAACACCATAAATTAATTTATCTACATCTACACTAATATTATAAAGAGGAAAGATTTGATTTTTTGTTTTTTTGTTTGTAATGGATAAACTCAAAAATTACTGGATTGATTTTAAAAATTCTTTCACCAATATAAAGCTACATTATCAGCGAGTAACATAGGCTATATTTTATTTCAAAAATTTAATTTATTCCTAATAAAAATGTCGATAGTCACTCATATTTTATGGTAGAGTCTATGATGATTCTTCAATATGTGTGTTGAAAATAATAATGCGTTGTGGGGGGGGGGGGAGAAAGGGGAAAAGGGAGTAGTTTTTGAAATAAAGCTAAAATATCACGGTTCATATAAGAGAGTCCATCGATACCAATTTTTAACAAAATTATTAATTTTCTATTTGACCAAAATCAGTCTCAAATAAACTATTATAAAATATATTTTTTTAGAAAACATAATATATATTATTTATATCGTAAAATCTCAGCAGATAGTCATTTTGAACTAAATTGCAAGCTATTTTCTTAATACTAAAATTAAAAAACCTATTAGTAAGATACCCTTCCATGTATTTCACCCTCTCAATTTTATTTTTTTTAAATTTATGTTAGTCAGTCAAGTAAAACTTTCCCAAGATATTAATTCATTTTAAACATAATAATTAAAGCAATTTTCGAGATATTAGAATCTTTTAAGAATACTAGTTAGTAAACTACCATCTAATAATTCTTTGAAAAAAAGTATACTGTAATAATTTTGGAGTGGAAAAGCTTGGTAGATATCCATTTTGAACAAAATTGTTAGAGATATTTAAAAAAAATTTGGAGTTAAAATATCATTAATTAATAAACTACTTTTAGTGAAAAAAATGTTCTCTATCTAAATATAAAGTTTGAACACAATCCATCTAAACGTTTTGGATATATGGCAAGGGATGGACAAACAGGTGAACACACGGACAGACAGAATAGTATAATCTATGGTTAAGAGATCGGATTCATATAAAATGTAAAGATTCATCATAATATCAGGATCATATTTTTCGCTTTAAAATTTAATGTTTATTTGTAAAATATAAATTACTAATGATACAGTTCAACTAAGCTTTAGATGAGTGGTCACCAAATGGTCCGCATCCGGACTGCAGATACATTTTTAAAGGCCTTGATGAGATAGTGATAAACAGAAGAAATTATGCTATTTCGATGGTGGGCGAGTGGTAGACATGGAAGCCCAGCAATAACAAATAAGTAAAATTACTAAAAGGAAATAAAATCATGGTTTTAAATGAGTACAGTCCTAAAGAGCTTGAACTTGGCACTGTTAAAGTTTTGCGGGGCAATGGAAGTATTTCGAGTTTTTTTTAAACTGACAACCATTAAAAATAGTTGGCGACTTCTGAAGCAGATACTTTTAAATCAATTATACTTTCACCAAGATAAGATACCTTATCTTTTTGTCTTTTCATTGATTATGCATCTTTTTGCTGTCAAGAAATGTATACCTCAGAATATACAAAACTATAGTTTTACCGGTTGTTATCTTTAGGGGTACGAAACATGGTATCTTATTTTAAATGACGATGATAGATTCAGTGTTCGAAAATAGGATTCTTAGGTTCTTATTTTCTTCAAAAAGAGATGAAGATATTGTGGAGTGGAGGTGGATAAATAATGAATTACGTAACCCTGTTTTAATCACGAAACATTGTTTGGATAGTCACATATTGCAGATTACTGTAGGTAGGACATGCAGCGTGAATGGGAGAATCTAGAACTATGATCAAGGTATTGATTGGCAAGCCCAATGAGAAGAGACCATTAAAAAGACCTATAAGCAGACGATAGAAGGGTAATATAATAATTGACCTGAAAAATATAGGATCTAATGAGATGGACTGGATAGAACTAACTCATGATATGGAAATGGTGTAGAGAGTTTGACTGGATAAATCTAGCTCTATATACGTACATTTTTTAGTGCGGCAATTAACTCTTGATCTCTCGATGCCATAGTGTTTACCTAGGTAGGTCTGTGTAAAGTGCGTGTATTATTTAGTCGCTTGTCGTGTTGAGCCCGACTGCTGAGGACGGGGAGATCGAGGTTCGAATCTCGGTCGGGTGAACTAGGGGTGGTTATTCCTAAATGGTTTTACACTCTCCCTCCACGCAAATGCGGGTTCACTTCCACTAATTCAACCTTCCCAATTCCTAATCCATTAGAGTAATTAGTACCTAAAGCGTATAACCCGAACAGGTAGTAAGACGCGGTGCTAAATATTATATATATATATATATATATATTATTATTATTTAGTCATATGCATTTATTTTTAGTCTTTGTCCATATTGTATTAATTTTGGAAAATTTTATATTTTTTTTTTAGGTTTTATATATTCTTTCATAGTTAATCATTAGATCATTTTTTGGTTAATTTTTTAACTCTTTTATGTAATTTAAAGTTTATACCATTGAAAATATGCACCTGGACAAGGTTTACCGTTGAAAATAATTTGCGTATTGACTCAATTTAAGTCGTAGCTCAAAAAAATAAAAAGAATTTACTACCAGTGCTCGAGTCCTGGTTAGATTTTTTGTTAGTATTTTGTAGGAGTGTATGAAATCTACTTTTTTTAATTAGAGGGGAGCTAAAATTTAATACATGAAATAATATCAAAGCTGAATCAAAATTCGAATAATATTTGTTGGTGGATTTATTAAAAATGTTTATTGTATTTACGTATATAAATGTACGCACTAAACTCACTTGGAAAATTTAATATTTAATAATTGTTTGAACTATTTAATTTTTTCTGATAAATAAAAACTGTTTACATAAATTACATTTGCATTAATTAATTTACATTTTATAATATGCATATTGATTTACAATGTACATAGCAACTCAGAATGGAAAAATTGAACATAATTATTTTGGATACTAATTTTTTCCCCATAAAGCTTCATAACTATAAAAGTATAATATATTTTCCAAAATAAAGTTTAATTTGATAATTGTTTTGAAGCCAATTCAAAGTTTCGTATCTTCGAAAAACTCTAGTATTTGGTAAAATAGCTTTTTTTCACTCTCTATCCAGGCAAATGCATGTACATTAATTAATATATATTTCTACCTCAACAATACTCGCATCACAGACATTCCCTGGAATGTTAGCTTAGACGCGAATAGAGTATCATCAAAGGTCAACGGCACTAAGAATAGACTATACCAACTAAATCTCTACTGGTTATTTTCTGGCTGATGATTATCTCAATCCTTCATTTAAACATATATTTTCAAGACATTAAACTGTTCTTATTCCCTCTTAAGAAGAGACAAAAAGAAAAAAAAAGAAACATTAAGGAAGTGGACCATAATCCTACTCTCTTTATCAGAACTTTGGGGATGATGAATGGTTAGAGTATTAACTTGTCTCTCAAAGACTTAAGAGGCTTTTTTTATTTTGGATTGTGCCTTAATCTTTTTTTCCCCCATTTAAAAATCCCTAGCTTTGAGTGATATATTTTTTACCCTTTTTAGGAGATCTTTTTATCTATCATCCTCTAATTGAAAGTAAAATAATAAATAAGAAACTAATATTACACAGTAAGATCTAAACAATTTGGGTGGAATAAAAGTAAAGGGAAATTAGTAGTATTAATTTCTTAGATTTTATAACCAAAAATGTCTTTCTTATTAAAATCATTCAATTGTTTATTAATCAGTACATAAATTACTTCCAACACTCGCTTCTGTGGCCACGTGGACTAACGCACTACTCTCGTGGTAGACGAGATGGCCGATGAAGGAGAGATCGAGGTTCGAATTTCAGTCGGGTGTATTGAGGGTGGTTTTTCTAAGCTGGTTTCCCACACCAAATTCGGGTACACTTCCTCTAAATATAACCTTCCTTATCCCTAAAACCATAAGCGTATCTTGTACATAAGTGTATAACATGAACGGGGAGTTAATCGTAGTTTTAAATATATATATCTCAAAATTGATAAGATTTTGTTGAATTTTCTTAAGTTAATTATTTATTTAAATTTTAGTACTGCATATTACTACCAGTTTTTATTACAAGACAGTGTAATAAACAATGCTTATTTGTTAGGGAAGATTAAGGTTGAATTTTTAAGTGCACCCGCGTTTGCATGGAGGGAAATTTGTAAGCCATCTAGTTAAAACTGTCAGCACTCCCTAACTTAACTTGAAACTACATCTCACAATCCTAAACAGATTAGTCTTCAATGAGAGTGATAACTTACATCATTGTTTATAAAAGTTTTGATGATGGAGGACCATCTATTGGAAGCTATGCTCGTTGTGGGACCACTGGAGCTCTGTAATTAGAAGCAGTGTGGTAGGGTTGAAGAGTTATTGCTGAAAAAATAATGTATGTCTATCCAATTATATTTGAAGACTATAAATATCCGATTAAATTATTTTTATTGTTATTTAGCACCACGTCTTACCACCCGTCCGGATTATACGCTTTAAGTACTACACTACGCTAATGTTTTAGGAATTGGGAAGGTTGAATTTGAGGAAGTGAACCTGAATTTGCGTGGAGTGAGAGTGGAAAACCATTTAAAAAATCACCCCCAGTTCACCCGACCGGGATTCGAGTCTCCCCGTCCTCAGCAGTCGAGCTCAACACGAGTAACGCGTTATCCAAATATGCCACCAAGGTAGGTTAAAAAAATTATTTATTAAATTACATATTGAAACCACAATAAAATGTTTGGCATTAGTAATAAATTGTTATTCAGGTGATTAATGCAAATATACAGATAAACACATTATTTTATAAATGGGAAAAATTAATTCGTCATATAATCTTGAACTCATCAATATATTCAACACAGACTATAAATTCAGTGGACTTACACCACTATTGCATACTGTCCTCAGACTCCTCCTTCAACTCCCAGAACTTTCTTCTTTCCTTCTAGTAACCCAATAATTGACTCCTCCTCGATCCTCCTTCCGAAGCATCTTTTCCCCTAAACCTCCACTTCTATGACGTCGTGCAGAAGACAGTTTCTCCTAAGAATGTGTCTGAGCTGGTTGATTTTTATCAAATAATTGCATTAAAAATAGTTCTATTTTCACTCATTCTTCCTAGCACTTCTTCATTCTTAATCCAGTCTATCCACCCAATCTTATCAAATCCCCGCATGCATCACATTTCAAAGTTCTAAAAGTATTTGTTTTCCATTTTCCTAAGTCTTAAGTTTCTGCTCTATACAATGGGATGCTCCAAATGTAGCATTATATTCATTTCTTCCTCAGTTACAAACTAAACATGCTGGTCAGCAGAAACCACTTCTTGTTGATGGCTTCCTTGGTCATGGTGAACATCGATTTAATTTTCTTGGTGCAGTAGGCATCCATGGTCAGAAAACCTCCCAGCTACTGGAATTGCTCTGTTTACCAACTCCTGCTTTCTAATTTTTTTTTCAGTGCCTCTTCATTTTCGGAAAGTGCCATAACGTTTGACTTTTCATTGTTGATCCCCATGCCACATCTTCTCTCTGTCTTCACCTGATGGTCCATAATTTCCTGCAACCTTTCTTTATTTTTGGCCAACAATGCTAGTTAATATGCACATTTTACTGTGTTGATGACGCATCCTACTATTATAAAATTAACATGTCCCTCTAGGGTAGGGGTCTTCAACCCGTGGCCCGTGGGTCACTTGCGGCCTGCTGTAACATTTTTTCCGCCCACTGCCACACGAATAATAAAAAATATTTCAATATAAATATATATATATATATTATGTAGTTTATATAATAAAAATAGCAAATAAATTCGTATTTTACATTATTTTAATAACTATTTTTGCTTTTTATGTGAAAAAAATTATCAAGATTTTATAAAATTAATGTGCATTAAAATGTCAAATTACAACTATAGTATGAAAGACATCGGGCTACCTTCTGCTATAAAATATCTGAAAAAAATCAATAGAACATTCATACTTCAAGATAAGTCCAGAATTTCACCTGTTGGAGACAGGCCCAATCCTTAGTTTGAGTATAGGTGTATAAGATTAAACTAATTCGATTATTTTAATATTTATTCAACCCGAGTATTTTTGGTACAGTATTGTGGCCCACAAGCCAACAAAAGACAAACTTTGGCCTTTGGATTTAAAAAGGTGTTTGAATACCCCTGCTTAAAGACTTCCCTAACCAGCCATTCTCCATACAATCTGTATAGTCTGGGTGACAAACGTCATCCCTTCTCACTCCTCTTCCCATCTCTACGTTGTTGGTCTCTCCATCGTCAGCCTAACCTTCACTCACTACCACAGGAGAATGTTTTTAATCAGCCCTCTGAGTTCTAACCCTTCATCGTATACCAATCTTCTTGAGTGTTTCAATTAGTCTATTCCACCTCACTCTATAAAACGTCTTTTGCCATTCAATGAAACCAATGTAGACTTCTTCCTCGACTTTCAGCACTCTCTCTCTCTGAAATTATTTTCAGAATCCTGATGGAATCTTGGATTCCTTTTACTTTTCTGAATCCAGATTGATCTTCTTCCATCAAACTTTTAATGTTCTGTTCCACCCACCGGTTGAGTATCCTTGCCACGATCTTACCCTTATGAGAAATTATGTTGTGTTAACTGCATTATTTAGTTTGTTTCTTTTTCTTAAGGGCTACCATAAATTTACCCCAAAATGTTTCATCCTAATCCTTGACATCCTTAATGATTATAAAAAAAATATTTCATTTTAAATTAAATTTTATAATTTATCTCTTCTTGTGGTATTGTATTTATAAAATTGATTGAACCATTAGTGAACGGATGACTGCCATTTACAGAGGTACAGTTTAATTATGTTTAATTTTACAACTTCTCTCTACTCGATATTATTTATAATTTTATAATGATGTGATGAAAGTGAGAAAGGTAGAATTTAGAGGAAATGTACATGACATTTCATGGAGGGGTAGTATTTATTATTTATAAAAACAATCAATACAGCATGTTAGGGTTCAAACTCTGACCTCATATCACTGGAAAACCATAAAAAAATATGCATTACATTTATACCACATGCCATCGTCCGGAATCATTTTAAATATACTACCCTTGTGTAAAAATAACCCTTGGATGTGGGAATTGTACCCTGATTCCTTAGTTAGGTATGCTAAGGTTCTATATCTGAGTTATTCAGGATTTAACCCCTGTTAAATTATTCTTTACTCGTAGTTGAAGGCAACCTTTTAGGTCAGTGCGAAATTATAAATCGCTGTCAGGCCACAAGCTTGAAATACAATGGTCTGTATCTTTTCCTGGAACTAAGTTTCTATCCTGTATAAGCTTAAACTAAATTTTATTCTTCACATAAAACCTCCCCCAGTGATGTCAATAAGAAATAAGGGGTAAACTGGTGGTCTAGGGGTAAGGTGTCAGATTTCTGTGCTGGGGTCAGGAGTTCAATCCTCGGTCCTGGCACAGATTTATCTGATTGCCAAACCCCTTCCATCACCTCTGACAAGAGGTACACGAGGACAAGAGGTTTGTATTAATCACAACTTGTGAATAGTGTGGAATGCCAGGCCTCCACCGTGGTTCGGATTCCACGTTAAACTGTAGGTCCTCCATTTCCTCTCACAATCACCCTACCATTACACATTAGCGTGAGTGCGTATAGCTCGGACAGGTTGTAAAACGTGGTGCTAATAATAAGAAAAAAGAGATATAAAACTACAAAAATTCTGATCTCATAATAAAGTAGAAAGCTCACTGTTAGTTGTAAAATATCTGAACTTTTTAGATGTTGCGAGTATATACAATTTTACTCTATTTGTTAGAGGAAGGTTAGTTGGCAATAGAGCTCTATTTCATTAAACCAATTTCATAGCTCAGTGAATATGCTTAAAATGTAGTTTAAAATGATCTAATATAATATATTTGCAATTTGTTTTATATAAAACTATAAATATAGCGTTGTTAAGGGAAAGGGAAGCTTTAAACTTAAATTGGTTGTATACCATATTTTAAAACTAGGCATCGTAAAATTAAATATTGCTCTAAAACTGAGCGTCTGCACTGAAATTTCTCGTCTAACTTTTAGTCTGTGATGAACGTGGTATGACCATGGTATGACCGTGAGCTACTTAGTGGTTATCAGAAACAAAGCCACATATAACTTGGAGGGTAGGATTTTATAATCTTACACAGTCATAAATTTTTTTGTCTTAAGCTAAAAATTATGAATAACCCTGGAAAGGAGGTAAATCATGGCTATTTCAGGGATATAGCTTTAGCATAGACATTGACACTCCTACCCAAGAGACCTGGGTTCGATTCCCATCTTAAGGTGCTAGGTTTGAATGTATTTAAAATTTATTTACTATAGGTATCAATGAAATAAAGACACTTATGGTAAACTCGCTTCAGTGGTCACATGGGATAAGACGTCGCTATTTAAATATACTTGCTCTCTGTGATTGCGGCTTGAATCCTGGTCGAGTTTAAGGATATTTCTTCCCCAAATAGTTTTTCACCCCTAACACATTAAAGTAATCAGTAAGTATGCGTATAGTCAGACTGGGTAGTAAGATGTGGCGCAGAAAATCTTTGTGTATTTAATTCTCCTTATTTAATTTAGTATATAATGAATAATCATTTTAAGTGGCCTCATAGTATAAGGCGTAACACTTGCAATATACTAGACTGCCGATGATAATGAGATCGGTGTTCTTTCCTGGTCAGGTGTACTTAGGGTTGTTTATTCTAAATGGTTTTACTATGTCCTTCAACATAAATGCGGGTACACTTTTTCTAAATTAAACTTTCGTAATCCTTAACGGATTAGTACATAAGGTTATGACCCGAAGAATTAGTAAGAAGGTGGGGTAAAAAAAAATAATACAATCTACTATTATTAATATCAATGAAAATAATATCAAATCTGTGATAAAACGTTTTTGAAGTCATATTTTAAGTATTTCAACTGGAAATATATTTTACATGGAGACTCTTTTCTACTCTAAGAAGCTTACACTCTTAACTCTCAAAGTGAGTTTACATTGAAAAAAGTATTTCATTATTTATTCAGACCTCTCAAAGATGATAAAATATGTTTGTTGAAATTTTTTCTTGAATCTTTAGATATATATTTATATAGTAAAATAGTATTACAATTAACATAATAGTTTGAGGTTGAAAGAAACTGCATATTTCCTTGAGTATTGCTACTAAGCAATTCAAACATATATTCACAAATAATATTTAAATATCTTGCACCGATATAGGATTTAGATATAGTTGAGACGTTTCTCTTTAGACGTCGAATCCTTTAAAGCCAATCTATAAAATCCTCTGCATCCCAAACATACGAGCACAAAGTTCGATTCCAGATACTAAAGAAACAGTTGAAAGAGACTTGTATATCAAAATATACCGAGGAAAAGGAATTGGGGGAAAAAAGAGACTCGACAGATTACTTGTAAAGAGAAGCTATATATATTTTGATTTAATCAATTTGACTCTGGTCTCTAGAAGACGTCTGTTGACGTGGATAATCTATCTTTGAAAGTATTTAATCAAAGAACTGGCAAGGAAATATACGAAAATCTTATTAGATCAAGGATATCAGTAGGAATAAATAGCCGTATGTTCTTTGGAACATTCCCTCCAACTAGCGACCAATTTAGAACAACCTATTGATGACAATTTGGCACAGTATTAGTAAGTGAATGAGAGGTATGGGTTGTGACCAACGTCATCTTTTTCACTTCTAAGTGAACTCGAACAGAATTTATGAAATATTATCGCTCATAAATTGAAGTTCAAATAATAGTTATTTGTTGATTTATGCTTGAAATTATATAAAACTGTGATTATTTATCTGACTATGCACACAAATTATTTTGAAAAATTATTTATTGGACAATTATTTGTAATATTTTATTTTATGATGATAAATAAAATTATATCACAACTTTAAATTATGATATTCCAATGATTTTACATATAAATATGTATATTTTTTATAGCAACGCATCTTACTACCAGTTCGGATTGTACACCTTTGTATTAATTACACTTATGGGTCAGGTATAAGAAAGGTTTAAATTAGAGTAAGTGTACCAACATTTGTTTTGAGAGAGTGAGTGATTGGAAAACCATTTAGGGGAAATCACACACTGTGCACCCGACCAGGATCAAACCCCGTAGTTGGTAATCTAGTCTAACACGAGTGGTGCCTTAGACCACGTGCCCACCGAAGCAGGTCATATGTATATTAATTTATGATGCATATGACAGCGCAAGATGTAAACAAAATTGAACATATATTGAGTGTTATAGCTGTACATGTTTTTATTGGCGAAATTTCATAATTGTCATAAGTGGAGTTTTTTTTCAAAGCGATGCCAAAGCTTGTATTTGTTTCTAAGCTGGGCCACAGTTTTGAAACCTCACATACCAACAATGGGAGGACATTTGGATCTTCCTTTCATTATTGCAGACATAACCTAGCATGGTGCTATCTGATCCACATCACAGCGAATTCTTTACGATTGCAGATCTTGTCCATGTGAATCTACCCTGACCTTACCTAATGTAACAATCGGGCAGTTGAACAGGCACTCGCTATAGAAACGTTAGTCAAAAGTGAATAGATATACTTCATTCACGGTAGGAGTTTACCTCTGAAAGGTTTTTTTCCTACCAATATCCTACTATATAATAGATTTATGGTAGGGAAAAAGGCCTTTCAGAGGTAAACTCCTACCGTGAACGAACTTTACACAGGGTGGGATAACTATACCCTGATTTTGGTTGGAAGAACAGTAGAGAAGATTCAAACATGTCTCTTTGCGGCCAACGTTGATATAATTTTATTCTATTAGTTGTGTAGTTTTATAGGTATTGTTAATATTTATCAAAATTGACAGCGGAAATTAACATAACTTGATTTATGAATATACTGAAATTGATTTAGTAACTTAAGTAACTAACTTGTACTGTTCTTCCTAACAAAATCATACTATAGTTGTTTTCACAAATACGCCAAACGTCCTCTGACCAACCTGGTCCAAACTAACCATGTATTTCCTCAACGATAATCGCTGATTGCACTAGATATCCTACGTGCAAATTAAAACAAGTTCAAATATTGAACTAAAAATATTGAACCAAAAGCTCCCTTGGATGAATAATAATTTCCTTCAATTCAATCTAATGAACTAAGTTTTCCTAACTTTTATTGAGCATTGTCTTGGTGAAATAGGAAAAAACGCTAGTTAATGCTAGTATTTCCCCATTTTTTTTAAACAATTATTATTTGGCCAAAATTAATAAAATGTTACCGAAGTTGTTTCGTTAAGTTTAATTTTTCACACACAGTAAAAATTATTCTCATTGGATTCGAATGGGAAAATATAGAACCATGTTCAGTCGGGTGGTTGAATGGTGAACCTAATGGTAAGAGACCATTTGGAAGAGCTAAACACAGATGGTAGTATATAACTAGAAAGAGAAAGAGAGAGGGTATAGTGAGTTTGGTAGGATAGAACAAGTTCAATAGGAAGGATAGTGTGTGATGATGTGGACTGGATAGAGTTAGCTCAATATAGGGATAGGCTGTAATGAGGTTGAGTGGATAAAGCTAGCTTAAGATTAGTAGAGTGATGTACTGGATAGAACTAGCTCAATATAGGGATAGGGTGTATTGAGGGGGACAGGATATAACTAGATCAAGATATGCATAGGATGTACAAGGTATAATGAGGTGGACTGGATAAAATTAATACAAGGCACTTTTGTTGGTGAAGCTGTTAATTCTCGAGCTCATTTCATAAGTTAAGTAATTAATTTCAAGAGATAATCTATATTTGTCAAGAACATGACCAAATTTGAACAAGATATTTCATTTTAATGCTATTATGTTCGTGACAAATTTCAATTAACTGTTGAAAGAAATTACTATTTGTATAAATTTAAATTAAAACTAATTATTATAGCAATATTGTTTGAATTTTGATAGAAAGATTCTAACTTTCTAAAAAAATTCACATATAGAGAGTATTTTAATCGTCAAAAAATCTAACTCAAGATTTTGACAGATGTCGATGTTACATAACCCCTTGAATGCAAATAATTAAAAAAAATATATTTCTGTATGTCATTGGAAATTGAGCCTAAACATTTTGCCGATTAGGATAAAACTCTGTATCCAGGATTTTAAAAAGTTTCTTAAGAAGGATTTTCTAAAATGAAATATTCAATCTTAATATTAAGATTGGCTTACAAGGAGAAAAATATACTTAAAAAAGTGATTTTCTCAAATATTTTAGTTTCATTTAGAATTTAAGTATTTCTTAACATTACAAACAAATTTAAATTCTCTTTCTCATAATTATTTTGATAAAAATTGACATGATTGGAAAAATCCAACTTTGATTAAATCTCTGCAACGCTTTTATATAAAGTTTTAAGTTTACTATTAAATCATTAAAAATAAGACTTGGATTGTAATCTCTGAAAATAGTTCGAGCAAAAATATTTTTATTTTTATTTAAAATTGGTTGATGTATTAGGTGACATTAAAATTCAACAGGATTGATTAAAATTTGTTTTTAATGAGCCACAAATGTTCGTATATGAAGATTTTCAATAAAATAATATTGTCTCATCAACTAAATTAAACCATTGGTTAATGACAAGTCTAAAATGCATGTGTTACATGTTAAAAATCTGTTACAAAATATTGATACAATAAAATTTAGGACAAAACAAAGTTTTTAAAGTTCAGCTGAGCTGTAACTAGTTATACAATTTGAATTAATAGGTTAACATCTGCTGTATGAAATTTAATAAAGTGATTATATGTTCTCATTACAAAGATTTTAAAAATATAATATAAAGTGGATATAAACAAGGTTTGTAATCTAATATGCTAGATAAAAGTTTTTTGAAATTTTAAATTTAAGTATAAAGTCAAAGCCTTATCTTGTTACAGTCCCATTACTCGTTGTAATAACCAGCCATTAAATGATGCTGATTTATATTCTTCCGACATGTTTCGGTATATACATTTTCTTTAAAATGTTCATATATGACAATTTGTGGCTCATTAAAAGCAAATTATAATATATCTTGTTGAATTTTAATGTCAGTTTCTAAATTGGTAGATGTTTTAATAATCTAATTATTTAGATTAATTTTGTTATAGATATTTTCAGATATTTCTATCTAAGTCTTAACTTTAATGATTACCACTCCTTACATTAATCTACTTTAGATTGTTTTCTAAAATGTTACTATTAAATATAAACATCTTCAGTTTAAAAGTAGTTTTATAAAACCCATATTTTCTGAGATACTAGCAAATATACACTTTAAAATTGAGGTCTAGGAAATTGATTTTTATATACCTGGTTACATCTTTATACATTTGTTTCTGTAACAGTATTGTAATGAAAAATTAAAAAGAGAGAATGTGTATTATATAAATTTTATATATAGTTTTCTGGTTTAATATCAGTTTCTTCTGAATCTTGTTTATTCAACAATAATTAACATCAAGGTGTATAAAGATTGTGTTTTTGTTGGGCGCCACCCCTAGTATCTAGGAGAAAAATAATCCAAAAGAAAAAAAAACATTTACCTCGTATAATTCAGACAGTGGCACGACGACGCTCAATACTCGAGGCCACTGGGGAGTACTTAAAATTAAACATGATTAATTTAGATAAAAATGGATAGTTTAAATACAATGTGATTTAGACTACAATACAAATAAATGTATAAAACAACAATTGTTGGCACTTTTGTGGGTTTATTGGTGTTTCCTTTTATCCCACATCTCAATCTTACCTATGGAATTCCATATAATTATAATTTAACAAAGTATAAAGTAATATTGTTGAAACAAAAAAGAAGAGAAAAAAATATAATCAATAAAATTAATAATTATACATAAAATAAAATGTTACTTAATTCTCTGCATTAGTCTGTCTTTCTGAAAGTTCGTAAATTAATTCTGATTTTTATAGGAGAGAAAATAATAATACTAATAATTTAAAGTTGTAGAGTTGGCTTGACCTCACCCATGAATTAGTTCATATTGAAACACCAACTTCAAAAATTTGTTTCACTTTAGTAATGCAAATTCTTCCACAATTTAAACGAAAATAAACAGTCTAGTTCTTGCACACACACTTAGCTTTCCATTTTTGCTACTTGTATTTTCATTCACAACCTTTAATTCACTTTAAAATAATTTGAATTAGGAGCTCCACAGATTTGGCTCCATATTGGACCAACACAGAGGAAGAAGGACCCGTCTCCTACAGCAAGTCTTCCAAAAATCTAATTTAGAAATGTTCTATTCTTTAATTCCAAGTGCAAAGAGAAAACTAATATATAAAAACAAAAGATAAAATGTTCGCTATGGAATAGGGATAAAAATCAATAACAATGCAAGTTTAATATAAATATTGAAATATATCCCAATGAATGTAAACAATGTTTTATAAATAATTAAATGTTTATTTCTATCTGTTAAAATTGAAAAACGCGCTCGTTTTGAGCTATTTACATCGAGCCTTGTTTCTTTTTTTTATTCTTTTACAAGCACGAGATCCACTACTCATTGTTTGATAGAACTGCGCATGCGTTAAAACAAACAAGGGTTGATGTTGAAAATGATTACAAGAGTCAAACACTTCTTAGAAGAATAATTAATATGTTTAATAAAAGGTAAGTGTTCTTCCTTATATCAAAACTCATTATTTAAAACAATGTTTACGTTGTTCCTTCCGTCCTTTTATATTATGAAATGGATATAAATAGTGTTATTAGTCAGGCCGGCGACACCGCGGCCGAACTTTGAAGTCTTTAATTTCACACGAAAATGAATGGGAAATTATTCTCAAAAATTATAAAAATATAGTGAAATACAAGGTAGGGTGGCAAATTACGTCACAGTATATATATCATTAACGTTTATACTTTTTGGTAGAATGTTTCTGCAACAATAACATATATTATTTCATTGCACACAATCATGAGTTTTAAGTAAATGTCTCCATTTCCAAGTAAAATAATAAAAAAGTTTATACGTTGTACCGTAAAATTGTTTTTTGTGGTGTTTCTTAAGTCGATAACAATTATAAACCTTAAAAACTACTAGAACAGTCCTCAATAACTTAAAAATGTTCTATTATTACCCTGATGAAATTAATATTAATTTGAGGGTGGGTGGATACTTTTTTATTGCAATTTACTTTAATCATAGAAATGAAACACATTTAATTTGATTCTCTAAAATGGATCAATTTACAACTTTGTTAATTTTTTTAAGACTAGAATACTTCAACTCTAGGGTTTATGAGTCTTAAAAAAATATTTTTTTTTTCTAAATATGTACTTGAAAAATATGTATATTTATCTATCTACGTCTTAATTGACGAGGAAATTAAAGGCGTTTGCTACGTTTATCACATTCAGGTAGACTGGCACCTTGATTAAAATGATCGATGTGTGTGGCTGAAGTTTATTCCTTCAGGAAATGTATTAAAAATATACTCAATGAAATAATAATTTCTGGAATATAATAAATGTCAATCAGTCTGTCAATGAAAGCTACTTCATTTTAATGTGTACATTAATACTATTACTTTTCAGTTGTATTGTTATATATTATTTTGTAGCTTTAGAAACTACTAGTACAATTGGGTGGATATTCTCAAAGGGAAAATAATAACTTATATTATATAATAATTCCTTTAAGATCACCTGATATGAAGGGAGTTCTTTAATGACCATCAGAAAAATAAACTACTAGACTTGGAAATCACTATCGATCCTAGTAAAGAAATATTAGGTATTGATTAAAAACCATCAGTTTAATTTGTAATCGTGGCTCCTTCTATTTCCTTTTAATCAGTTTCTTCTTAGACAAAAAGCGTGTGCGACTTAATTTAACAGTCATCAAGTCTTGGCTTTTCAACACCTGAAAACTTACTTTTGATTGAAAAACTGGGAACTCTTCATCTGTCATTAAAGTTGTATTTATGGGATTGTTTTAGGGAAATAGGGGTTTGGTACTCGAGGTTTACGTACTTTTGTTCTTTGTATGCTCCCTCCCCCTTTTCCCCTTGCCTACCTAACAACCTCCACATCTCCATGACCCCTCAGGACTATGCGATCTTTTTAAATCACCTCGTCTAAACACCTGTTCAGGTCATATGTATATATGATAGTTACTCTAATGGGGTATGGATGAGGAAGGAAGCATTTTAGAACTATTCTACCCACTTTTTCGTAGAAAGCGGATTGAACTAATTAAAAAAGGTCACTCTCAGTAGACACAACCAGATTTCGAACCCTGATCTCCTAATCTAAAGCAGATCAGTCTAACACGAGAGTGAGGGCTTATTCCATTTCAAACCGTGAAGTGGGTAGAATTAATTTGGATTAATGAATCTCTGAAATTGTTTATGTAATATTCTTTAGAAATATTAAATTGATTATTTAAATTTAGTTTTCTAATTATCAGCCTCATACCGAGTTTTAAAATAAATTAAGAATTTATTAAGAGCTTGGTATTTAATTAAGTATGGAAAAAAGTACCTTATATATGAATGGACTAAGGCAACAGCCGGGTTTGTTACTGAAGTGCGAATATGCGAGGGATAACTATGTTAGAGGTATTTAAATAGTGTATTACGTAGAGAATGTGACGTATGACAGTGACGTCAGACGAGTATGACATCTACCAATTGAATGAATTATTATATTCTTTGACGTCATAAGAATTTGACGTTTGATTCTATCCCTATTTTCTCTGGTTGTCACGTGAGCATACATGCACCGCAACTATCAATACTCTACTTGTAATGTCTATTAATGGCGTCATATTTAAATATATATAAATTGGTAAACCTATATTAAAAAGAAAATATTATGAGTCTTACTACAAATTTATAATTTAAATAAGAGAAAAATATTACGAGAAATGAAAGATACATACACCTTTTTAACATTTTGTTGGTGACCTGGTGGTCTAGGGGTAAGGTGTCAGACTTCTATGCTGGCGGCCGGGGTTCAATCCTCGGTCCCGGCACAGATTTATCTGATTACCAAACCCTTCCTTCACCTCTGACACGACATCTTGTGAATGTGAGGAATGCCGGGCCTCCACCATGGTTCGGATCCCACGTTAAACTGTATATATAAATATATATAGGTTGTAGGAGTTACAAGAAAACTTGTGGTCAGTGAAACAAAATAGTGGAGGTAAGGGGATTCAAATTTGGCGTTGTGTGGACCGGGGATTTAGATAACTTTGAAGTAAACCACGCTAACCAACACACACATCCCCACCACTAAACAGTGCAAATCTTTTCTGCTAGGTGTAGGTCAGGGATGGGTTTGTTGGCTTACGTGGCTGGCTTGCATGTTGCCTACCTATCCGGTGCGTTCAGTGCAAGCTTAGATGTCTTGTAGCGCCTTCTATCGGCGTTGCTCACCTTTAATTAATTACTTGGAAATATATTTCTGGTCACACCCTAGAACATGTATAGTTATCTACCTAAAGATTTGAGTAGCCCTGTATTACAGACCATATTAAGTTTGTGTGAGTATAAGTATAAAGGTCGACATACCATTGTGTAACTTATAATACATGCACAACTAAACAATACCCTGAGCACGCACAATGGAAAGCCAACAAAGCTGTAGGACTGAAGACTTGTTCTTCTGTACGACGAAAAAAATAAACAATCCTGGGGCAAGTAGTATGAGCCAGACAAAGAAGGTTTCTTAATATAAAGGTAGTTTTCACTCTGTTTTAAAAATAATGAAATACAATAGCGTAGTATCTTACTTGTATGCCTTTGCTTAATAAATATTACGATACAAGTGAACAAATTTTCTCCTCATAGCTTGGAAAAACATATTACAAAATATGTTTTTTTAGAAAAATAATCTTCAGAAAGTCTTTCTCAGAAAAATCAGCAGATTATCTTGTTGACCACCACAAACTTTCATAATATATAAATTTCAAACCAGATAGTTAAAATATTTTATTTTAAATGTAAGATTTTTAAAAATAAGTTTTATTGTAAATTACTCTCGGTTTTATTTTTTTATTTAAAATATTAAATCATATTCATATGTATCATGAAAAAAATTTCTCCATTCCCAGTTTAATTAAATATTCAACTGCATTTACTAAATATTTCAAAAACTAAAGATGGATTGTTTCTTATTTGAAAAATAGTCCCCACATACCAATTTTGAACCAAATCAATGGAGTTATTTTTAAGAAAATTCATTTGAAAAAAATTAGTAATCAGTAAACTACTATTAGAGGAATTCATCAAGTTTAGCGTTCTCTGACACGTTTATTTTTTTGTTTTATTACCACGTCTTATTAACTGTTCAGGCTATACGCATATTTACTAATTACGCTAATAATCTATGGATGAGGAGAGTTGAAATTTGAAGAAATGTATAAACATTTGCCTTGAGTGAGAGTGTAAATCAATTTCGGAAAAACCACCCTCAATACACCACACCAGGATTTGATCCCCGATATCCTTGTCATTATCAGTCTAGTATTACATGTGTGACGCCATAGACCATACGACAACTGAAGCAGGTCAAAGTGATTTAGTTAAAATGATGGAGTATATAGGATAACGAGACTGATGTTCTCAGAACGTGAGTACATCTATATATGTCACCAAGACATCTTGTGAATGTGAGGAATGCCAGGCCTCCACCGTGGTTCAGATTCCACGTTAGACTGTAGGTCCTTCATTTCATCTCGCAATCACCCTACCAATACACATTAGCATAAGTTCGTATAACCCGAACGGGTAGTAAGACGCGGTGCTAGTAATAATAATAATAATAATTATTATAATTATATATAAATGTCACCACATTCCAATGAAATAGTTGTACAGATTGAGTGAGCTGAGACTCTGCCAATAGTAATGAGCCAGGTTTGTTCCGGAAGTGAGAATATGGGAGGGTTAACTAGGTTAGAGGTATTTAAATAATGTATTACGTAGAGTATGTGACGTACGTCAGTGACGTCCATCAGTGACGTCACAAGAGCATTACGTTTATTAATTGAATAAAATCAAGTTTGAATGAATCATTATATTCGTCCTAGACATATGAGGGTACATTTCGACTAAAATATTATTTAGTGTTTTTTTTTGTCATAACTCTGTGACGTAATAAGATTAGTACGTGAATATATCAGATTTGAATGATTATTATTATATTCATTCTAAAACGCGCACAAAACACCATATTCACCAATAATGCAGTTGTTATGTTTATTAATGAAGTCGTATCTAGATAGACTAAGTGGTAAAGTTATATTTTTTAATATACAATATATGACTTACTATAAATATATAATTTAAACAGTAGGAAAATATAATGAGAAAACTAAAATTTGCTCTCAGGCGAGCTTGTATGCACCGTATCCATTAATACTATGGTTGTCATGTTTACTAATGACAACTAATTTGGTTATATTTTAAAGTGATGAAGGTTTATATTTTTTTTAAATATGAGTTAAAATATTACATATTACAAATATACAATTTAATACAATTTTATATATATATATATTTTACCAGGAAATCTGAATAATCCTGTATAACTGACTCACTAGGATCAACTTTGCCAAGTTATTCTGTAGTAATTGGTATTTTTATTTATATTACTATTATTTTTATTAGCACCGCGTCTTAATACCCGTTCGGGTTATACGCACTTACGCTAATGTGTAATGGTAGGGTGATTGTGATAATAAATAAAGGACCTACAGTTTAACGTGGAATCCGAACCACGGTGGAGGCCTGGCATTCCTCCAATTCACAAGATGTCTTGTCAGAGGTGAAGGAAAGGTTTGGTAATCAGAGCGCATTCAGTTTTTCTTTCCGATTACGGGCAGGTTGGGTGTAATGAGGGTGTATTTTGTTAAATTTATACCACTCAACTTTTCATCTACACAAATTATACCATGTTTGGTCCATGTTCTACCTTAATTACCGTTAATATAAACCACTTCAGTGGTTGAAAGGGCGACCTGGTGGTCTAGGGGTAAGGTGTCAGACTTTTGAGCTGGGGTGTCCGGGGTTTAATCCTCGGTCCCGGCACAGATTTATCTCATTACCAAACCCTTCCTTCACCTCTGACAAGACTTGTATCAATCAAAACTTGTGAATGTGTGGAATGCCAGTTCTCCACCGTGGTTCGGATCCCACGTTAAACTGTAGGTCCTCCATTTATTCTAAAAATCACCCTACTATCACACATTAACTTAAGTGCGTATTAACCGTTTGGGAAGTAAGACATGGTTCTAATAATAATAATAATAATAATAATAATAATAATAATAGTAATAATAATAAAATAATCATCATCAGTGGTTAAATAGTCTAAGATGTCACACTCGTGTTAGAGTGAATGGCCTACTAATGACCGAGAAATCAGGTTTTGAATAACCGTTGGGTCTGATGTGGATGCATTTTCCTAAATATATTTACTCTCATTATACGTAAGTTATTGTAGACTACCTCTATAATGCTTCCTTTTCATGTCTACCCAATTAGAGTAATTATCATAATTATATGTGTATAACCTGAGCAAGTAATAAGACGCGGTTATAAACAAATTGAAATAAACAATATTTGAGCGTACAGCTCAAGCGGATACTAAAAAATAGTTAGCAAAATTTAATATAACAGCTGCCATGAAAATTTAAGTAACTTTGTAAGAAACTAATGAAGTATGAAACGAAAATACTACATATTAATTTGTGTATTTATAAAATAATTTGTCATTAATTTTAATGAGATTTTTAGTAGCGCATTTTACAACCCATTCAGGCTACATGAATTTAATTACGCTAATTGCTGTAGAAAATAGGAAGGAAAAAAATTATAATAAGTAATTATTACTTTCATATTGTTTTCGGGATGGAAGGGATTCATAAAAACATAAAAATATCGAATTAGTCTGGCTGTGATTCGAAATTAAATACGAGGTAAATATCCTGCTTATCAAGTGGATTTTCTTTCTCAAAACTTTGCCATGCTTTCAAACTGTCAAAATAATCGAAAATCCAGGTACTTAATCTAATAATTTAAAGAGATAATCCGCCACTGTCTCACTTTGAGAAGTATAAATATTATTAGTATAGAATAAAGTTACCCTTCTCAATAGTTAGAATGGTACAAGATAAAACTTGAAAGATATGTCTACCACCCAAAATAATATTTCTTGATCCGCCACTGATCAATGCTATTCTGATGGAAGAAAGTGATTCTACTTCAGAGTGAGGAGGATCAATGTTAACCTTATGGGAGAAAGTGAGCCAGAACTGTAATTTTAACCTCTAGAAAAAAAGAAAAGAAAAAAGGAATCTAAAAGAAGCAAATTTACAAAAGAAATTTTGAACTAGTTTTTTGATCCATTACCACTTCCCAAGATTGATCCGTTTAACACTGGAACACCCTATATAATAGCTGAAAAATCTCCTTAGATCTCCATATAATTTGAAATAGTATTTTTTTTTCCATCAACTCATTTCCAGAATGTTTGATTGATTTCTGGACGATTGAAGCCACGAAGTAATCTAAATACACATAATTGATGAAACCACAACAAAAGTCTTTAGTGGAACACATATTATGCAATTATTGAGAGCTAGAATTAAATTGGCATATCGGTAATTAATTGTTCGGTGATTATAATTATTACACCAGACCGGTTATCCCTTGACCAGATGTCTAATCACTCACACAAAATTTGTTTACAACAACGTATAAGAATTTTACTATTCTATTAGTAGTAATATTGCTTTATTATGCCTTAAAAAGAAAAGTTGAGGGAAAAAGGCGCTTATAAAGGAGTAGTATTTTAATATTAAATAACTCGAAGGAAAGAAGAAAACTCTAGAGGTTGGAGGAGGCAGCAGAGGATGGGATAGTGGCAGTCCTTTGTTCACTGATGGTTGGAAGACAAACCATCCAGTAATAATATTAATAATAATAGGCTTAGTATTGTAATGATAACGATTTTAGGCTTCCAAGTTATGATAGATTTTGACAGTTTTTTTAAATGTTTGTTAATGGATTTATATATTAGTGTTTATTCATAAAGTCGGTGTGAACTCATACATCCAATGGTTAAAATGTCAACTTTTAATTCAATGGATGTAAGGTAAACTCATAAACGCAATGGTTAGTGTTAGCTCATACATTTGATAGTTAGTGTCAAATTATTAATTAAATGTGTAGTATAAGCTCGTAAATTCAATAGTTTGTGTCAGCTTCTAAACCCCATGATCAACGTCAACTGATAAATTATTGTGATATATATTAATATACAAGTATTGATATAAGTGTAAGCAATAATAAAATCTAAGCAGTTACGGTTTTGCCAATTTTATACGATCACAACAAAACTTCGACGCAGACCACAACTCCCCTTCACTCTATGACGTCACACTCCAGTTAACCGAGCAATGAGACAGATTGCATTATTAAACTTTAGCCGAGCGTCCCTACATCCTTTTGTTTGACAAATGAGGGCGATGTCGCCATGACAGTTGACAAATGAACCACGTTAGTTTTGTAGATTTACCTGGTGGGGCCCCCCCTTCCCCAACCAGCCAATAACTAATCCTATAGGTAGGTTCGGTGATTCGTGGGGTTTAGACAATATAGCTTCTGGTGGACTTTAATGTATTGACAGGTTGACAGCAGTGCGGTGATATACCCTGATTACAAGAGACAAAACCATGGAGGACATATGCTGGAAGAAAACTAGAAAAAAATATTGATTGTTTAACGATAAATATATATAGACTCGCTTTGGTCGTTGGGAGGCTCCACCCCCTAACCACCAATGCGTTTTCTTTGCAAGTGGATTTAAATAAATGTAATTCCAGAGCCGTTTTTGGATAGGTCTTACCGTTTAACAACAAGAGACTCCAAAGAAAGGTCCACACCGACCTTAAAGTTGCTCCACAATTTTGAATTTTTTTTTCGGGGGTTAAAAATTTAATTTTTTTGGAATTTTTCCTGTCTGTTACAGGCTCGAAGCTATAAGTTAACCAAATTTCAAGTTTAGTTCATCTGGAAGTGGGTAAATATTAATGTCAGTGAGTGAGTCAGCCATGTGGCTTTGTAGTTTTATAATTTTTAAGAACAACAATTAACGTCTTTGAAATCAGTTTTTCTGTATAGAAACCTTAAATATGAAAATTAATATCAAAAAATGAGATAGTGCTACAGTTAAATTCACATAGGAAAGTTATTTTTGTAAAATATTTATTTAAAAACCACGAGGAAGTTATTCATAAAAGGAACTATGTATTAATTCTTGCCAAAATAAAAATGGAGTTGATTGGGTTAAACTTTTTCACAAACAAGTTTGGATACCAAGTGTTTTCTTTTAAATTATAAACTGCGAATTTAAGGTATTTTTACAGCTCCAAATGAGAAAGTGAATGTAGAAAGGCGTCTTTTAATACAATTATGTGTAGTTTCATGTTTAAAGTTAAAAAGTGTTTCAGAGCTATCGAGTTCTAAAAAGCCACCTCCTATGGAGCCGTACGTTGCTTTATGACCAGGTTAGAGAGCATTTTAAAAATAATTTCTCCAACGAGGTGTTAGTTCATCTTGATTTAGTTTTAATTAATTTCTCTTTTATATTCTCTAATTCTCGTTAGATAAATAGTGACCACACACTTAAATAGTTTAGTTTGGTTGAAACTTGATAATTTTTACTTTATTTTATCAAGAGAAAGTATTGTGATTGTTAAAATACTATCTCAAGATTATAATGAATTTTTAGGATTTTTGTGAGCACAAACTAAGAAAAAAGTGAATATGATTATCCGTCCACATATGTCAGTTTGTCTGTCCTACGCCACAGATACAAAACAGTTTGATGGATTTTGTTCAGACTTTATATTAACTAGATTTTAGTGTTATATCAAAAACTTTTTACTTTAACCTTTCAATTAAGAATAGTTTACTTATAAGCAATTTTTTTGAATTGTAAATTTATGAAAATGGCAATAACGGTTTTAAAGAGAATATATAGATTAGTTTGAAATGACAAATAAACTCGTGTTTTTTGGGTAGAAATTCAATTAATTCAATTAACAGTCTTTTACTTAAGAATGATTTTTGAAAACTGCAATATTTTGAAAATGTCTAACTATTTTGCTTAAAATGTACAGTCTATCTCGGAAGTATTTGACATGTACATCATGTACATGACTAATAAATCTTTAAAATTAATTTAAGGACAAAATATTAGGCAATTGGTAGCCTAGAAGAAAATGTTTAATTTAATTTGAATAGGATATATATATAAAAAATATATATATAAAAAATTGCTTTATATATTTGTTTCAAAATTAGTATCTGGAGGCTATTTTACGTATTAATCTTTATTTTTCTTTATCTATCTAAACTAAATTAATTTAAGGTTTGTTTACTTACAATAAATTATAGAAAATTTAAAAGTTTTGGAAATCGACCTTGAAGATTAAACACAAAATTGAAATCTGTGAATAGTTTTCATGATAAATAATAAATAATTTTTGTATTTAAAAATCATTAATTAATTGAGTTTATTTTATGAATAACTTACTTTTGAAACCCACCTCGGTGGTGTAGTTGGCTAACGCGCTTGTCGTGTTGAGCTCGACTGCTGAGGACGGGGATATTGAGGTTCGAATCTCGGTCGGGTGAACTGGGGGTGGTTTTTCCTAAATGGTTTTTCCACTCTCCCTTCTCGCAAATGAGGGTTCACTTCCTCTAACCCACCCTTCCCAATTCCTAATCCCTTAGAGTAATTAGTACTTGAAGCGTATAACCCGAACGGGTAGTAATACGTGGTGCTAAATATTATCTTTTTTTTTTTTTGAAAACTTGAATTTTGTTAAATGTTCTATAACAATTTGGTTTGAAATATTTACAATATGATGCGTTTGTTTTATAAGTAGATATTATTTAAGAATAATTTTTACTTTAAATTTTTTTTATTCCAAGCTATAATAAATAATCACAATTAAGAATTTTGTGCAGCTATCTCTTATTAATTATTTAAATTTACACTAATAGATCATATATACTATATGGTAAAGGTAGATTTAAAGTTTATCTGCAAATACCAAACTAAACCACCTATACTTCTTGAGCTTGTTCTATCCATTAGTAACTTACAATGTTTCTTACAGGCCCCTTTTATTGTTATCCTTCCATTTGCTCTTAAGACTTCTCAATGGTCACTTCCCACAGTGTTTGGCAGTCAATACTCTGAATACTGTTTTAGATTATTTCACTTGCTTTTCTCGTTGGGGGCTACGCCCCGGTTTCCTTTCTTTACAAGTGGATGTAAATTACTATAATTTCAGAGCCGTTTTTTTTTGATAGGTATTACCGTTTAGTTACAAGAAACCTCCAAAGCAATGTCCGCACCAACTTTAAAGTTGCTCGGTACGCAATTTTGAGTTTTTTTCGGGGATTAAAATTTGAAATTTTTATTTTTTGGAATTTTTTTATCGGTTACAGGATAGAAGCTGTAAGTTTGCCAAATTTCAAGTTTATAGCTCATATAGAGGTGGTTAGACATTAATTAATGTCAGTGAGTGAGTGAGCCACGTGGCCTTGTAGTAGTATAATAATTGCCACTGCATGTCCTACCCATCGTAACCTGCAAGATTTTGCTACCCCGGCAATGTATGATGATTAAGATAGTTTGTAGCTCATAATTCTATAAAATCTAAATCCTTTACTAGACTAAACATTTTATTTAACAATTACATTTTTGTAAACTCTAAATTTCATCTTGTCATTAAAAATAGAGATCAGGTTTCACATACATAAAATACACTAAATCTCTTAAAAATCAATGAAATAATTAATTTTCCTTTCCGTCAACGTTATCCTCCGCGGTCGCTGTAAAACTACCGACCCACCCACGCATGCGCCCTGTGATTATTCCCATGCTTATGTCTACATGATCATTTATCTGAATTCCTCCATTCATTTCAAGCCTCGGTCATTTGTTGTTCACCTGTCGACTGGAGGAGTGAACCAAACCTGTCATAGCTCCGGTTCTTCTGAAATTGACCCACGTCATCAAGTCGGGAGAAAATAAATATGGGGGTATATATTTGTTTATTTAATACTTCTATTAAAAGTCAAAAGATCCGGTGGAGTTGGTGAAAAGTCACACTCCACACATCAACTTTTATAGCTCAAACCCCATAAGGATACCGGCAAATACTTTATTTTAAATTCATATAAATATGACAAATATCTCTTAAGTATTTAATAAAAGTACATTAGAAAGTTTTTATTATTATCTTAAGAGTTGGTAGCACCAACTCAACTTGATTTGGATTTTGCCCTTTCTCCACAGGAATATTCAATTGTACTTACAATTTTAGTCCATTTAACTAAAAATGTGAAGGTGACCTGGTGGTCTAGGGGTAACGTGTCAGACTTCTATGCAGGCGGCTGGGGTTCAATCCTCGGTCCCGGCATAGATTTATCTGATTACCAAACCCTTCCTTCACCTCTGACAAGACATCTTGTGAAATGTGGGGAATGCCAGGTCTCGACCGTGGTTCGGATTCCACGTTAAACTCTAGGTCCTCCATTTCATCTCATTATCACCCTACCATTACACATTAGCGTAAGTGCGTATAACCCGAACGGGTAGTAAGACGCGGTGCTAATAATAATAATAATAATAATAATAATAATAATAATGTGAAGTTAAATAATTCAATTCTTAGGTCTATGGGCTTATAAGCTTTTAAGAGTTTTTAGTATGATGAACTTAATAATTAATATATCAAATAAGCTATATTTCTAGAATTCAAATTTTCTTTTCTTTCAATCGATGCTGGTGGTTTAAAGATGTCTTGATAAAAAAAAATCAGGTTAAATATCAATCAACTATCAAAATACTACATAAATAGAAAACATATATTTTTTAACGGGCAGTAATCATACCACGTTTCGAATTATACGCATCTAAGTAGTTTAATATAGGAGACCTATTTTTTCAATTGTTGTGAGTTGTTTTTTATAGTTAATAAGTTCATTTGGTAGTGTAACTAGTTTTTTCTGGATACGAGAGCAAATAAATAAATACTTGGTACATCAAAAATATCCTCTATCCAAGGTAGATATTTTTCGTGCCCCTTTTACCACTTTGCTTCTCCCCTAGACTTACTGTGGATTCGCACGTTCGCTAAAAAAACAAGCGCAGAACATAAACGAGGTCCCATGACGAGATCTAAGCCAATCATAATAATTCTACATCATAGACGCGAGCTGTTTAGAATAAAGATCAACTCATATCTACTTCGTCTACTCTGCCTTATATGTTCGACAGAAGAGAACCGATAATATCTCAGAACTATCTCAAATCAGTGCGCATGCGCTGTAGAGCTAGAAGCGAGCAGACAGCTTCGTTGTCCGTTGTGAGGACATTTGAAATAACTCGTTTAATAGTAAAGTGTGTGTATCAATGTATTGGATTGTGCCACGACACATCCATCACGAGAATGATCTAAAATATATCTATATCTAATAGAAAATAAAATATGATGGCAATTAGCTGTTTTACTGTTGGTGAGCGTTTCAATGCATCATGGGTCAACATACAGCGAGTGAATTCCTGCACTACTCTAGGTGATTCTGTATCTATATTCACCCGCCTCGGTGGCGTAGTTGGCTAACGCGTTAGTCGTGTTGAAGCTCGACTGCTGAGGATGGGGAGATTCGAGGTTTCGAATCTCGGTCGGGTGAACTGAGGGTGGTTTTTTCCTAAATGGTTTTCCACTCTCCCTCCACGTAAATGCGGGTCCACGTCCTCTAATTCAACCTTCCCAATTTCTAATCCATTAGCGTAATCAGTACTTAAAGCGTATAACCCGAACGGGTAATAAGACGCGGTGCTAAATAATAACAATAATAACAATAATAATAATAATAATAATAATGTTTCTATTTTCAGCGAACGTATTAATAGAGCCTTTGAGTCACACAAAATAAAATAACCATGTCAAATTTGTTTGATAATGAAGGCCACGTTGATCGTCAAAAATACTGAGGCTTTCGCATTAATAGAATGTATATGATCATTATTTTAAATAATAATTCCACATTGATAGCTGATTATTACAAAAAAAGGCCTTCTAATAAAACAATAAGTCTTACCTCATATATGTTGCCAACAATTGTGAAACCTTATTTGCAACAATGGCGTTAGTGTAAGTCTTAAATCCTTATGCAGTTTTAATTTCTATAATAATTAATAAGTGTGTGTCTATAATCCAAGAATTCATGTGAAAGAAAAGGCTTAACGTACAGAGGAAAAAGGGGGAGATTCAGAATTTCAAATCAAATTGAGTTGGTTCAGCCATTTGCTAGGCAATTATGAAACCTTTCTAATGTACATAATACCATGGTTAAATATTTCATTCTTTGGAACTACGTCATATCCATAAGTTTTTACTCCCTTTTACCTCCCACCTAGAACCATACGGTTTCATGTTTATAATATAGAAAGAAAATAATGCTACGGAAATTCTTATCTCAAGGTATGGATGAAAGCTTGGTACTTGTTATTAAATATCTTAAAATTTTATTTTATCAGCATATCAAGAAATTACAGTATTTGTTAGAGAAAATATAAGACCAAAGGCCTTTATTTAAGCGTATCTTCTTACTTTAGCAAATATGTTTAAAAAAGTCTTTGAAAACGAGCTAATTGCATATATTCATATATTTTTTTATATTTTTACTACCCAAAAGATAGGGTTGTTAAGGAGGAAAACCCTTGTTGGAATCTTTCAACCTTATGATGGCATATAGCCTATTTTTAAATAACGCATCGTAGAATAAAATATCGCTTGAGAAGTGAATGTCTATGCGGCATTTTCTCAATTACCATAGCGGAAACTTACAACGCCCAAGATTTTAACCCCAAACTAAACGTCACTGGTAGTCAATATTATTGTGTGTATAGCACTTTAGAGCCGTAGTCATAATATTTTGGTTCACATACTGTTTATTACGTTAACTGAAAGATATTTAATAATATCAGGTTAATTTGCCTTCATATTAAATTAACTAAAACTTAATATTTAAAAAAAACGTTATTTTAAATAGACCCCGGATTTGCTATTATGTACATAGTATGTAATAGCAACAGGGTTTTGTTTTCATCCATACCGATATCTAGAAGCTATTTCGAGACCTAAATTTACTTATATATTTCTGTCTACATCATCTATTAAATCATATCCAGTTTTTAAACAATAATTAAATTAAAATTTGTCCAAAATTCCCTCAGAATTGTTAAATTACAATTTATTTTTTATTGTGGGTGGGTGGGTTTATGGGATCGTGGGATAATGGAGGCGTTGGCAGAACTTGTGAATAAGGTGTTTGTTTATTTAACTAAGTTACATTTGATGTTTTAATTACAGAGTTATAGAAACAAAGATGCAGAATTCTTGTTGTAGACTTGAATTTTGACTTCATTCTTTTACCATAACTGGATAATGCCCTAACCGATCAACTAGTCGTCGTGTGTGAGCTCATGTTGAGGAACAAGTCCAGCTTTTACTCTCGAAAGAAAAATGCAAGGCAATTGCTATCACCGAGACTTGAACCCACGAGTCGGGACATCTACCGCAGAGTTGATGTAAGCCTGACGTACTATACGGGCGCATGTCACTGTGAGCCCCATGTGCAAAAGACAAACGCCTCACACGACTGAGCAGAGAGAGAGAAAAAGAGAGAGCGAGAGACCCTCCTTCTCCCCGACATCTGCCAACTAAGGGTTTTGAAATCGAAACTTTTAACAACGCGGTTATGACACACTCATGTTATGAAATCCTATCTCTAGATCACACTTTAATTGACAGATTCTTTCATACATAATTACCTCATTACTACACTTGTAACGCTAAGCTCTTACAATGATCTCCACCAATATCAAACCATAACTGCTGGAGAGTATCCATGATCTGCCTAATGCAAGGCACAGAATCAGGCAAAATGGCGTGGCACTCTGCAGAAACTCACTCACGCATGTGCTTCCTGTCCAAGATATTCACAGAGTGTACTTTAGGTGTCTCCACAAGTCACAATCCAGGGTATTTAAGTCAAATGATAGAGGAGGATCACTGAACCCTGCAATAAAGGTGCATCTGTTACACTCCTGTTTCCTTAAAATTTTTAGAGTGATCTTCTCACGGTGCTTTGCACAACAAGGTCTTTCTTTGAATGTATTCTATTAAACTCTACCACAAAATTTCTGTGGGTGTAGCCTTTGCATCCGTAGAAGAGAATGAGTTCCACATGCTCGTCATTCGTCGGTGGTCAACATAATTTACCGGTGGGAAGAAAGACGTCACAAAAAAACCAGTTAATTGCCGCACTTACAAAGAAATACCACCTATCCCTATTTTGAACTAGTTTAATCCAGTCCACATCATTTCAACCTGACATATCCTGTGGTAATTCGATCTAGTCCACATCATTTCACCCTAACATATCCTGAGGTAATTCATCTAGTCAACCTCATTTCAGCCTAACCTATTTTGAGGTAATTCATCTAGTCACCCTCATTTCAGCCTAACCTATTTTGAGGTAATTCAATCCAGTCTACCTAATTTCAGCCTAAACTATTTTGAGGTAATTCAATCCAGTCTACCTAATTTCAGCCTAAACTATTTTGAGGTAATTTCATCCAGTCCACCTCATTTCAGCCTAACCTATCTTGAGGTATTTCTATCCAGTCCTCTCTTTACATCCTATCTCTTTCAATTACATTCTAATGCTATCCTCCAATCTCCATTTAGGTCTTCCTAATCCTCTAATGATTTACATTATGATTGCCAGTAAATGTTCTAAACATTGTTCTAGAATCTTCCATCCACGCTACATGTCCTTCCCTGCATAAATGTCAGATTTGATCAACCTAGCCATGTCTGGTGATGAGAATTGGGTATGTAGCTAATGAGGTGACCTTCTCCACTAAGCTAGTAAAATAGTTTATAAATCCTTATTGCAAGTATGAAAACTTTTATTATATAAACAAAATTATTGAGGAGAGTGTGTCAAATTATTCTTTAAATTTGAAACTGTAAGATAAAATGTGATAGGTCAATGCTTTGGAGAATTTGTTCTATAACCCACTTCGGTGACCGCATATTTTAACGCGCTACTCTCGCAGTCGAATGAAGTGCCAATGACGGGGAGATCAAGGTTCGATATTCAGTTGGATGTACAGAGAGTGGGTTTTTTCAAAACGGCTTTCTACCCTATCTCCACGCAAATGCAAGTATAATTCATATAAACATAACCTTTCAAGTGCCTAAAACCATGAGTGGAATTAGTACATAAGTGTGTAACCCAAACAGGCAGTAAAGCACGTTGCTAAAAAAAACTAGCCTAAAATTTGTGAAACTCACCCCTCAATCTACCTTTGTATATCTGTAGTGGGCTTTGGGCAATCGTCTTTATACTACGCAATTAATATGGTTGTTTTTATTTTATTGTTAACTGCCTTTAGTTATTCATCCAGCCCTTATACATGATTACATTAATTGGAGTAGGTGACCTGGTGGTCTAGGGGTAAGGTGTCAGACTTCTGTGCTGGCGGCCGGGGTTCAATCCTCGGTCCCGGCAAAGATTTATCTGATTACCAAACCCTTCCTTCACCTCTGACAAGACATCTGGTGAATGTGAGGAATGCCAGGTCTCCACCATGGTTCGGATTCCACGTTAAACTGTAGGTCCTTATTCATCTCACATTAACCCTACCATTTGCACATTAGCGTAAGTGCGTATAACCCGAACGGGTAGTAAGACGCGGTGCTAATAATAATAATTGGAGTAGGGAAGAAGCAGGCAGAACTTTATAAGAAATGTACTCATATTCGCGTGAAGAGAAAAAGGAAACACAATTTTAAGGTAAAGTGGAAATGTTCGAGAGCTAAGGGATATAAACGTTTATTTTTTTATTTTAATAAAAACATAAGTTTTTATTAGAAATGATGTTTGACCTATGAATCTATAATCGATAATTCCAACACCATAGCCCAGTCGTTAGTGTGTCTGTCTATTGAGCTAAGAGTCTCGGGTTCATTTCTCGGTATAACCGAAAAATGTATAATTGGTGAAACGTGAATTCAACTTTTCACATTGATAAATTGACAGCAGGCGATTGGATGTTGTGTCTTTCCTTGTGTGAGATCAGATTATAATGCATATGAAGCTACGATGGACCTAGCAAGCCGGTACTGGAAAATATATTACTTGAACTAAAACTGAGCCAGGCTATAGGCTGGAAACAAAAATGGATGTAAAGTAAAGTGAAGTTCTATAACACTTGTCATATACATTGCGTATTTTGACCAAGAATTTTCCTCTTCATTTAAGGTACTCCCTGTAGAGTACAAGCCTAAAACCTATTTTATGGGAGGTTGGTTGAGAGGGTCAAATACGTGGCTTGGCTTTACAACCGACCAAAGTATCCTTCCGCACCTACAAGAACAGATTGATCACGGAAACCGTAAATAACGCTAGCTACCGGACAGGTCTTCGGAAAAATCTTCCTTTTGAAATATCAGTTTTCTCGAAAACGATTGAAATTTTTATGTTAATATTTTCAACACCCCTTCTAATATAATGTTTCAATGTTTATTAATTGTTACATTTTCTTATTTTTTGATATGAAGCTGGCAGTTTTCTATTGAAAAATGTCTATATTATCAAAATATTATTACTGTTAAAATTATAGAGGTGTATATATAAAAACTATAACTTTATCAACATGCTTCTATTAATGAACAAACCGTTTCCGAAAATTAAATTCAAAAACAATACAAATTCTTAACGATAACTGTTTGTTCCCATGGCTCTGAATTTCGACGCCAAATGAAAAGGGCCAATCGCCTTAGTATGTTTGTTTAAATTAACTAAACCCATGTCAATAATTCAAGTACTATTGATACTAGTCTATGTTTAGAAAGATAAACTAAACGTTTCAGATGGATCAATGTTTTTTTATTAGCTTTGGCTTAGAAATAAATGTTGTTGCAGTAAAAATAATAAAAGGAATGTATCTCCTACATTTGGTAAAAGCCTTCTCAAAACACCTGCTCGAGATTGGAGCTCTGACCATCCTGTTAGTGACAAAACTGACAATACGAGATTTACACCTTTGTAAGCGTGCACTACCAAACTTTGTTCGTCGTTAGGAGTCGTATTTCATTATTTATGTATATATATACACATTTATTACACACATTGGAGACCGCATGGTCTAACGTTCTCCTCTCACAGTAGACTAGACTGCTGATAATGGGAAGAACGAGGTTTGAAGCTTGGTTGGGTGTACTGAGGATGGTTTTCCACTCTACTTCCACAG
Source organism: Timema shepardi (assembly GCA_902151425.1). NCBI lineage: Eukaryota > Metazoa > Arthropoda > Insecta > Phasmatodea > Timematidae > Timema > Timema shepardi. The sequence goes on from CABFVX010000826.1 coordinate 76,701, forward strand.
AAATGAAGGTAAACATCCTATAAATATAACCTTACTAATCTCTAAAACCATTAATGTAGTAAGTATTATTATTATTATTATTATTATTATTATTAGCGCCGCGTCTTACTACCCGTTCGGGTTATACGCACTTACGCTAATGAGTAATGGTAGGGTGAATGTGAGATTAAATGAAGGACCTACAGTTTAGCGTGGAATCCGAACCACGGTGGAGGCCTGGCATTCCCCACAATCTCAAGATGTCTTGTCAGAGGCGAAGGAAGGGTTTAGTAATCAGATAAATATGTGCCGGGACCGAGGATTGAACCCCCGGCCGCCAGCATATAAGTCTGACACCTTACCCCTAGACCGCCAGGTCACACCTAGTTAGTACATATGTGTATAACCTGAACGGGTAAGATGCGGTGCTTAATTTTTTTTTGATAGCATCACGTATTACTACCCATTCGATATGTATGTTTATGTACTAGTTACACTAATAGTTTAAGAAAATAGGAAGGTCATATTTATAGGAAGGACAGCCTCATTTGCGCGAAGAGGGAGTGGGAAAACATTTAGTAAATATCACCCTCTGTACACCCAACATGAATCAAACTACTATTTCTCCATTATAAGTACCTTAGTCTATAGACTATGTGGCTACCTAGGCCGTTATATTTAACATTAAGTTATTTATTTGGTAAAGGAAGAATATGGTGGATTTGTAGGGCTACGACGGAGGAGGAAATTGAGTTAGATGGAAGGGTGCGTGGAGCGTTGTTGGTCGAAGGCACAGGTAAATGAGCTGACTACATTCAGAGCGTAAACCGACCTCTAGAACCAGACGAGACAGGGTCTAGCAATAAACTGAGCACACACGACGTAACGACGCCACCTACAAGTTAGTCCGCACCATCTTGTTAGCTAAAACACACATTGATATAAAGTTTGACTTGCGCTACGTTCCCTTTAATCCTTGTGGACATTTCCACCAAATGACTAATACGCTATGTCGGGAAGAGGTAAATAGAGCGTAGGTGTTTGTTTTGAGCTAGGGTTGGAAGGGGATGCGAGGAAAGACCAGTTTTATTTGTTGGTTTTCCCTACGGTGATTGGCCCTTTTCATTTGGCGTGGAAATGCAGAGCCATGGAAACAAACGGTTATCTTGAAGAATTGTTATTTTTTTGCCATTTTCTTTTCGGAAACGGATGAGTCAAGAATAGAAGCCTGTTGAGTAAGTTATACCTTTTATACACACGCCTCCTCTATAGTTTTAACATTGATCAAATATCGATAAAATTGATTTTTTTTAAAAGAAAACAGCCAGCTTCAGAACAAAAATTAAGAAAATGTAACAATTAATAAACATCGAAAAACTATCTTAGAAGTAACGTTGAAACTATTAACATAAAAATGTCACACATTCTCGAGAAAACTGATATTTACAAAAGTATGATTTTTCCTCAAGACCTGTCCGGTAGCTAGCGCCATTCACGGTTTCCGTGATCCATCTGTTCTTTGACGTGCAAGGCCACGCCTCAAGTCACGCCTTTCGCCAACCCCTCTTTCCCCCCCCCCCCCCCCC
>CABFVX010000826.1:78315-120352 GCA_902151425.1 Timema shepardi
CCCCCCCCACCATCACACAAAATTGGTTTTAGACTTGCACTAGACAGGGCCAAGGGCCTTAACAAAATTAATAAAATATTGCTAGGAGAGAAATATAGATTAATTTTCTTCATATGGTGATAATATTAACAGGTGATGAATATCTGTCAGGAGCATATTTGCATTAGACGATAAACTTTGTAAATTAAGAGGAAATGTTGTCATTAAATTGAAGGATACGCTTTGACAGTTATTAAAGAATAATTTGCGGTCATCAAGAGGAGAAAATTAAGTTCTCTGTTTCCACTGGATTTGATTATTTTTTAACCAAATAATTATTTTGATATAAAAACTGAAAAAATACTATCCTAACTCGTGATCCTTATATCCCATCTTAAAACTTAAATTATATTCAGGCGCGAGTTTATATATTCACTACCAACCCGATAAATTAAGATATGTGAAATAATTTTTTGTAAGTTTTAAAATAATATTCTAATATTTTTTAACATCGTGTCTTACTAACCAGTTCGGGCTATACGCTTATGTACTAATTACGCTAGTGATTTTAGTGATTAGGAAGGCTATATTTAGAGGAAGTGTACCCTAATTGGCTTGATGGAAGAGTAGGAAACCCTTTCAGAGACAACCACCCTCAATACACAAGACACAGGTTCAAACCTCAATCGAAAGTAGCGCTTTAGACAATGCGGCCACCGAAATGGGTGATATATTTGTATTTAAAGAATATATTTGTGAGGTGGTTTAACTGGTCTGAATTTCAATGTTTCCTAGTGAACACTCCAAAATTACGGCACAACAACGCGATTTCTGGATCCAGTAGTGTTACCTAATTAAGTTAGACGCTATTCTTGGAATGAAACGAGCTCTAATAAAGTTTTGATTCTTCTTGAAGGGTGGAATGGCGTGTCATGTTTTATGTTTCATAAATAACCCCAACTATAGGGTTACACGGATCCTTTCCACTCTAATTAAGTACTTAGCTGTTTCATGTTTACCTTTGTATACTTAACCACCTGATACAACGAGGGGGGTCGAACAGAGGGGGTACTCAAAGAAATAGCAAAGTACAGGAATGTAACAAAGTATCAGAGCAAACGTTTGTTAACCTATGTTTTATTCTCTGTGCTGTAATATTCAACCTATAACCATCAGGTTGATGACAGAAATAGCCGGATTCATGGTTAGAGGACCTGGCTGCTGATCTAAATGTACCTAGTTCGATTCCCGGCCGGCATTATGGGACTTTTCCCGAAAGATTAATAATTCCCATGGTCACTAGGGTTTGGTTAATTTTGCAGGATTAGTTTAAGACCTTCAGTATCTCTACCCCTTCATAGTCACTCTCATAATCCACTCACATCATCGGGACATGAAAAGAGCCTCCATAGAAAAGGATGCATGATTAGTACATTCGCATGTCCTCTGGGCAACGGTACATTCTTACTGGCTAATATTTATGCCATTTGAACTACACAATTTTTTTAAATATCTTGGGCCCGGGAATAAGAGTATATCACGTGACTAAATATTTTAGATAACTAATAATACTGCCACAAAGAGGTTAAAAATGTTTTTTTTTTAAATTTCACATAAAAACAATAAAAATAAATCTTTTTTTATATCAAAAGTATTTATATTACTTTGTAAACTCCAAATTTTGTTTAAAGAATGAGAGAAAAGCACCATTAAAACGCAGTATCCCTCAGATGCGATGATATAGATAGATAATATAAATATTAAAATATTTTATTTCTCTTTATTGTTTCTCTTTTTATCCACCTTTTCATTTCCCTCTTTTTTTCTATTTATTTCCTTATTTCTCTATTCTTGCCTTACCGTTTTTCCATCTCATTTTATCTTTCTTTATTTCTCTATTCTCTCCCTTCTTCATATTTATATCTTTCTTTCTGCCATTCGCTTTCTTTATTTCAATAGAGTTTTATTATTTCTCCTTATTTACCTCATTATAGTTCTTATTTTTTCTATTATAAAATTTACCTTTCTTTATTCTTTACATCTCTTTTATTCTTAATACTTATTAGTCTCTTTATTTTCCTGTTTTTATAAAATATTATATTTATTTCTATGTAACCGCTCTTATTATATATTTTATCTTTCTTTGTATTTATTATTTATATCTCTCTTTATTGTGTATCTTTTTTCTTATGTTATTTTATTAATCTTTCTATATTTTTTAGCTTTTCCCTCTTTATTCTTTACTCTTTCTTATCTCTCTTTATTTTTCGTTCTCTCTTATCTAACTAAATATTTTCCTCTCTTTCGATTTACTTCTCTTTCTCTTGACATATATAACACAATATAGACATAATAACTTGAAGTAACTAATATCTGTACCGTTGGTCATGTAGTTTAAGACGTCATGCTTGCAATAGTGGCTTGCAATAGAGTGGCTTGCCAGTTGATGGGCAAAGTCTTGACTCAAACCTGGAGCTTGGTACACTGGGAAGTTGTTTTATAAATTCATTTGGAATAAATGTTGATGTACCATTAATTATAAAAGTTTGTGAATCACTGGCCAATGGTCTGTATACAGAGAGATAAAGAATCCCCAAATTCAGCAATTTTTAATAGTATTTAGAGCAGTTCTAACAGAAATAAAGTGATATACTATTATTATTATTATTATTATTATTATTGAATATACAACCCAAAGGTTGCTGAAGGTTTTTTTACCCATTTGTACAGAACAGAGCGTGTACTCAGCTCTTCAAAGGTTAGTTTCACTCTCCCACACTATCAGGGGAAAAGCACATTTACTAGTAAGTTATCTTGTGAATGTGAGGAATGCCAGGTCTCCACCGTGGTGCGGATTCCACGTTAAACAGTAGGTCCTCCATTTCATCTCACAATCACCCTACCATTACACATTAGCGTAAGTGCGTATAAGCTGAACGGGTAGTAAGACGCGGTGCTAATAATAATAATAATACTAGTAAGTTCTTGAAAGCACGGTAATTTCCCGCTGCTTACCGATCTTAATTTAAAATAGCGATAGATAAAGAGAATAATATAATGTATTTTAGTACTATACTGACTGGGACATTAGTAAGGTACTAAGCTCAGACATACCTTGATATATTTAGTGTTCGTGCACTTATCATATAGTTTATATGAAATTAGATTGAATATGATTTAACGAAGGCTGTTAAATAAAGAATTAGTATGCATTTTTCATTGAAACATTATATCAATAATCGTTAGCATGGTTATTGAAACCTATTAAAATAGCACCCTATTCACTGAAATGTATTCATTCCAAAAATTCTGCCACATTTTAAACACATGACAGACTTTCAAGGAACGCATCATTTTCTCAAACAAATTTATCAAACGACTTTTGATTATGATATATTTGCTTGAGTCGTAAAGATTCCCAAAATGCAAAGTCCAAGATATACGGTGGGGTTGGGAGTGATATGTCATATTTATGTTGTTTAGGTACTGTATAACAATTAAAGCAATTTGAGTTCATGTTTTATTATGTTGTATCAACCAGATACCTTATTGCAGCTGAAATAGTTTCTGTCGGATTCTATGTTTTGAAATCTTAAGCTTGGATGTGTTACACGTATCCATGAATAAAAGCTTATTGATAGCTCATATCTCGAATATCAAAGTCTAATGAAGAAACAATTTTTGACTCTTTGGGTTGAGAAGAGATTTTCTAAACTTCCTGAAAGAGCTTGAAACTAGGGTTAAAAATATTGCACCCCGGACTCATTAGAATTTATCAGTTTACTATAGGACTTCATTAGCGTTCTTATCAACTTGAGACCACCCTTCAAAAAAAACTTAACACTACCTCTTAGTCACCCGATGACCCTTGCTCATAATGACAGTAGTGTTATTGTTATTATTATTATTATTATTATTATTATTATTAGCACCACGTCTTACTACCCGTTCGGGTTATACGCACTTACGCTAATGTGAAATGGTAGGGTGATTGTGAGATGGAATGGAGGACCTACAGTTTAACGTGGAATCCGAACCACGGTGGAGGCCTGGCATTCCTCACATTCATAAGATGTCTTGACATAGGTGAAGGAAGGGTTTGGTAATCAGATCTGTACCGGGACCGAGGATTGAACCCCGGACCCCAGCACAGAAGTCTGACACCTTACCCTCCTAGACCGCCAGGTCACCAGTAGTGTTATTGATTGGTCACTCGCTAAGTGAATTGTTTTATGATGTGCTCGAACCACCTTCCTTTTAGAGTGAATATATTCCATCTCCAAACATATTTAATCACCTTAGCTATGTAACGTATTGGAGAACAGATTCCTCCATCAACGCGCTATAATATTTTAGTTGAGGTTTCTTCAACAAGTGATAGCAAAATTTTAGAGCATCGAATCGATTCTAACGACCGATCTACGTATTTATAATTATCTATCTAGCATACGGATTTACATTGTTTATTGTTTTATGGATATTAAAATACTATCAGGCTTGAACGTTAAAGTGTACATTAATTTATTAGTAATAATCGCAGCTGGATATCAATGTGTTTCATCCAGTAGATGGCATCAGTTGTCAGGTTGTGGAAGTCGGTTACTAGGCCAGAGAATATAAGTGAGCAATATCTCACTTTGTGAGTTGTCTTCCTTCCTGCTTCACAGTCGCAGTTTGGGTTATATTTAATCTTACACCATTGGAGTTAGTTGGAACAACTTTCTTACTCTGTTGAGCTTGAGCCATGTTGGTGTTGAGAGAAGAAGTTCTGGTAATGCATGTATGGAGTCTTGTGTTGGTAGCCCTCTTGTAGGAATATGTTCATTCCATGTGATCTGACACACTGTCCCCATCAAAGTTTGGTAGATGGTTGATGTCTTCAATGGAGTTGCAGTATTTGTTGCTGGTTTCCTGAACCTTAGCCTGTGATGACGGGCTGCTGTGGTATTTTTGTGAATTGGAAAGGTAGGATTTGCCTCAATTTTGGCATACTCTCTCATTAAGATCTTTGATCTACGGAGGTTTGTGGGTGCAATGTTAGAGAGGACCAGTAGCCACTGTGTTGGGGTGATCATAGTAGTGCCTATAATAAGATGCATGGTGGAATATAGTTCAATGTCAACCTTTGAAGTGCTGATCGACCATGCTACACACCTGGCGTTTGCGTAATTATGACGTAATGCAAGATTGATTGCTTTAATAACAAGCAACTAATATCTTGATTTTCTTGTGAAAGACATTTGGAGCACATAATAGAGAAATGCTTTTTTTTTTGCGGTCAACATTGATAATACATGTATGTTTTATTTTATAGGTAATATAATATCTTCTTTTTCTGTCTATCCCTTAATGTGAATTATGAAAAGGTGAAATTAGATCTATAAACATTTTATAAACTGCTAGGGTGATCTAAGGCGTCAATATCGCAATAGACTACGCTGCCGATGACACAGAGATCGGAGTTCGAATCACATGTGGGTATACTGAGGGTAGTTTTCCTTAAATGGTTTTTCCACTCTTCCTCCAACCAACTGTTGTACACTTCCTCTAAATTGAACATCCCTTATCACTAAATAATTAATGTAGTAGGTACATAAGCGTAATAACTGAATAATGACTAAACAGCTCAAAGCTCAAATAATCTCAAATAAGAAGGATATTCCTAAAAAAAATGAGTGTCAAGCAATAATATTATAATAATGAGTGTTAGTGGTTTAATAATTCCTTGTGCTATCCCATGAACGTTAGTCAAATGCCAAGCTACATTAAATCTAGTATGTTGTACTGTAACGTAACTTGATTTTCGATAAATATTCATGAATTCAAATTCTCTAGTGGTACTACTGCCTGAAAATCACGGAGCTCTGAAAGCAGATCCGAGATAAATGAAAAAAAAAACTCTAGGCTTAGAGCGTTTGTTTTATTATTTATTCATATTTTACAAGTTTTATTACCCATCTATAGTTTTTATTTTTATTTATTCTTTTACAAAAACACAATATTTCAAAGCTTATTCCCTGCTTATTTTTTTTATAATAAAATTTCTACAATAGTTTTTTTTGTGTCATATGATAATAGTACAATTCTCATGGATAAAAAAATGTTTGTCTAAAATACATGTCAGAGCCCATCTTTGAGATAAACTATTGATAATGTGTGAAACATTTAGTTGAATCAAAGTGCGATTTTATGTATCTTTCATAATAAATTTATGTAATTTCCTAAATTACTTTCTATTATTTCTTCACGCAAATGTGGTTACATTTATTATAAATTTAAACCACCTTATATCTTATAAACTAGCGTATATAGTGAATGTGCATGTTATCCAGGAAGGTAGTGAGATGTAGCAACAAACAATAAAATATAAGAGAAAAATATTTAAATGAAACTGTTATAATTTTGATTTATATTATTCTTTAATTGATGTAGATTTGTCCAAGATATAAGTTTTCTTAGGTTTCTAAAGTTTTTAAAATCTTATTCTCATACAACTTTATTTGTTATCTTTTGTCTAATATATAAATGAAACAATGATCAACTTGATGAAATCTACTATAACGTAACGTAATTGTAACTTTATGTAACTTAGATTAAACCAATGTTCCCACACATGGTAACCATTTCATTTAAAGTTACTATGCTAATTAAAGTTCTATTCACTAATTTATGTCCTTTTCACGGTGACCAAACGGGACACATTGAATTGAAAATACTCGTTAATTTGGGAGATACCTAGTAATGGAATCGGTTGATTTTGAATAAATTAGCCTTTAAGTGAACCTTTAGAGTAATTAAAGATTTGAACCCGCTTCAGTGGAAGAATGGTCTAAGGCACTACTCTCGCATTTGAGTTGACTGCCGATGAGATGGAGATCTTGGTTCGATCCCATTCAGGTGAACAGGGATTGATTTTTCCCAAATGGATTCTTAATCTCCCTTCACGCAAATGTGGGTACACTTTCTGTAAATTCAGCTTCCCTCATCACTGATGCATTAGCATAGCTAGTACATAAGCAAATGGGTGTTCAAATATAAAATAATTAAATGTTATAAGGATCGATATTAAAAATACTTACTAAAGAAGTTAATTTATTTGAATAAACTATATAATGGCTGGATCACACAAATCTATTTGATTCAAATCGCACTGATGGGCAGGCAGACTAAATGACAATTTTATATGCCCTGATTTGTCATTGAAAAGGAAAGCCCTGGTTCTAATACCAACGCCACACGTTGCGTTTTTTTTTTCCACTTAAAAGGAGTCTTGCTTTCTTTCAAAGAAGTTGAGGTATTTGGCTGCAAGTGAGTTACGGTCGGACCAGTTGTTTACCTTTAAAGAGATAATTGCATTGTGGCCCGACATTTTTTAGAGCCGCGTAAGAATTGCGACCTAGGATGTTGACCTAACCTAACCCAACAAACGTTCAAGTTTTTGCCAAAACCATTGAACGATAAGAACGTAGGAAGTTTGAATATTACGAAGAATGTTGACATGAGACTATGATACTTTATATCTAAAATTTAAGACTTTATGATATAAAGCACTCTGCTAGCTAGATCTCCAGTGAGTGGGCTGAAAATCGTACCTATGTCTCAAAAATTCAGGACAAAACTCGTACACGATTTAAAGATTAGACTGCAACTCCCCTACACAGAAACATTTATTATAGATTCTAATTTTCTTATGCCTACCTAATTAGCATGATTAAAATGCGTGAATATTGGATGGCTAGTTGTAAAAAGATTGTTAAAAATGTTCAAAGAGTAATGGACACCCTTAAATCTAGTAGGCCTTACATTTATTTAGACATAAAATGCCATGTATTAATCTTTAATTAACCAAGGCAAAAATTTCGGAAGAAGTGAAAACTTAGTCAATTGTTTTCAGTTTGTTTTGTTTGTTTTTTTCAAAATGTTATGAATGACTTATTAATTTTAATATGATTATTAATATTTTTGTGTAATATGGCAAATTTATAGATGTGTTTCCTGGCTAAATTCATAAATTAATTAAAGCGTATATTTGATCAAATTGTCTAGGTATATACAAATTTCTAAAAAATAATTGGGGGGGAGCACTATTCTAAATAGCATTTTAAAGAGTATTAAATTCAAAAATTAGCCAAGCTAGGATAAAATAATTAGCTTCTAGGAGCATCCAATATAGTAAATTTTTTTAAAAAAATATTACTTTCCCCCCACCTCTCCCCTCTTACACAAATAAAGTACCATCCACTATTTTATAGTAAAACCATGTTCTTATTTCTTATGGTTTAGTAGTAAACCTTAAAAACATGTCCCGAAATCAAGATGTTGAATCCCTTCCCCTCTGCTCCAAATCTAGTTCTCTACGCCTATGAATCTAATACCCGTCCAACATACAACTGGTAGACTATTCTATACGCACATACCGTAAACTCCAGTAGTTAATTTATTAAATTATAATTGTTTGCTAATTCTAAATAATAATCATATTAAAGAAAATAATTGGTGGATCGACCAACTAGTGAAACAAGCAGACGATAAAGTTATGCTCCCTTGCTGTCATGTTGTTTTGTAGGGAAAAAAAAAGTTTTTAACAAGTTGATAGGAAAAGTTTCTTCCAAAAATCTCTAGTAGCGGAACGTATGAATCCTTTCAACGCGGTAATTAGAGTGAGAAATGGGCATGGAATTACACCCCTTCCAAATTAAACTTGCTACTTAGAGCTAGTCAGTGGAGGAGCGTCGGGTCGTGGTGAGGGATATTAGGAGAGTATGGTTACTAGGAGAATAACAAGAAGGGAAAGAAGGGATGGCTTTGCCACTTACATTTTAGTTTCCAACATTTCGAGAGATGCTAATAACTGTTTTGTGCTAATTTGAAAATTTGACGCATTGTTTATATAATTTACTGGAAATATTTTGAATTATCTTGCACAGTGCACATACCACACTTTCAGTCTCTTCACATTTTATAATATTGAAAAGAGTCAAATAAATTTTGAGAAAATAGACCTTCATCTGCGTGGAGTGAGACTAGTAAAGAGTTTTTTTTAGAAAAAAAAACATTTTTAATACACAAATACATTTAGCTATGACTAAAACTCCTACAATTCTTTCACCAGCGAGTGGAGCTAAGACACACTAGCTGGATACTTTTTTCCCATTTAGGATAAGAAAGATGTGTATACCTATTTGACCAGTGAAACACTCCGGATACATGTGTGTCGGTATTAACCTAATACAGTTAGTTTATATGTATTTGTTATTTGAGGTATTTAATGTGCACTTTCTAAACCTACCAATTTAATCAGCACAATACATACATCTAGAACAGACACAGCACCAAGCCTTTGGTAGCTAACTCATTACTGGCAAATGGGAACTCCCTCTTTCAATACTGAACGATTCTTTGTCCATGCCGGGAATATAACCTTGGACCCATAACTTAGTAGGCAGACACATTACTTACTGAGGAAAGCTGTCGAACTGCATCAAATAATAATGTTTCACTATCAACCCTGAAAGAGTGTGTTTTTATATCGGTTAAATAAATGATATATGTGTTAAAATCCTAAAAGTGAGAATGATCATTTCATGAATTGGGAAATTTTCTGAGCATTCCGTGAACGGGCATCTTTTCTTGTCCAGTTCGTGGACGGGTCCAAATATCGTCCAGTTCATCAACTGTGTAGTGCCTGTTTTGCAAAGTTCATGAACTGGCAAGTTCTGGGAGGCATAGGCGCTTCCCAATTAATGAAGTGGACGAATTTTTGGCTTGTCGGTAAATGGATGAGCGAGATACGGGTTTGGTACAAACGCTTATGAATGGAAGGCTAGGTTTACTTAAATTGGGTTATCCTTTAGTTCTTACCATATTATATTTGAAAACAATTTTGAGTTAATTTTATATTAGATATGACAATTTAATCTCCAGTACAAAAATTGGGCAAGAGCACACGATTTTCCAAATTCGTGACATGTTCAAGAGATAAGGGCAGTTCTAGGAATGAACATAGGCTACAATTTCACAATTAATGAAATTGGCAGTTTCACTTATCGGCTAAAACGTATAAACATAAAATAATTTCTATAAAAGGCACACTTTGACTGTCAAGCATACTGAAATTCCAACTATTCTTTTCAAGTTTCAAGACTACTGGGCAGTGAGTTCTGAGGCATTTCATTAATACATGTTTCATCGTCCTCCCCCTCTTAACAAATGCAGGACCATTTCAGCATAGATTTACCAATATTTATTGTAACCCTACCAGAGTTAACTTCTAGAACTGTCAACCAAAATAAATGTGTTTTCATAGCTTAGAGACAAAGCCATTAAAATATTAGATTCAATATAAATATTCTTATTTTGTAAATAGATTTTTAAAAACACACACACACACAGACAACTATAGTTTTGTAACGTAATCCAACAATTTGTTTTCTCTGGCTTGCAAGCTTGATTTTTGAAGACAACGTAACTTTTTATAAGCTTTCAAATGTAATTTTTAACTAAACCACAAACTCCTCTTACACAAAAAAGAATCATCTAATAGGTCTATCTTATAAGATAGTGCTTAGATAATGTAAGAACTGTTAAGAGGAAAACATAGTTAAAATTAAGTTCTTTATTGGGAACATTTTTATTGGCAAGATTAACGAAAACTCAACATATGATATTGAAGATCAAATGGTTTGAAAAGTGGATATATGAGAGTATATGTGGTAACTTTTTGCATACTGTCTCCTACACTCCAGTGGCTAATGGACTCTTTGTTTAATAGCTTTCTATAGCAACGGTCTTGGGTTCAAGTCTTATGTTTAGCTTTAATTTTCTACATATTTTGTGATAAAATTCTGTAAAAAGCTACAAACAGCTTTCATATCTCCGTTGCCGTGACATTTATATTCATGTTGGCCAGTCTGCTTGGTTTGGACATTTTAAATTCATCTTTAATATATTTTAAAAGTGTCACTATGCTAGATGAGTGTGGATCAAGTGAGGAAGCAAATATATGAAGGTAGAGTGTGTGGATTAAAAGGAAAGGCTAGGCCATGTAAGGCGTGGTTAAATGTTGTAGTAGACGAGTTGGTGAAAATGAGGAACACAGAGTTTTATTAACGAAATATGAAAAACTCGGTGTCTAGATGTTGTTGAAGCGAAAGGAGTACGAAATGTTAGGGGAGTGCTGAGAAAGTTAGTGAGGATGGATTCATTATAGTGTTTTTTTGAGCTAGAGCACAGTTTTTTTCCTACCCTGTAAATGAACGGCGTATTTAGTTATGTATGTACTACACTAGAAAATAGGTAAAGCCATCCATGAAATGTTCCATCAAAGTGGGTCCGCTTGAAAATAACGTCAACGTTTCCAAATTGAGGTGTAGTGGGAATTGTTTGAGCGATGTCACACAAAAGCCCAAACCGCGGAAACAACAGCACTTCAGTTATTCAGCACTTCACTAAAGAGTAATTAGACTATTTTACATGGCTCTAAATGGGGTAGAAAATAGGGGAACGGGCGGAGAGTGTTGTGTAAAAAAAACGCTATGAAAAAATTTGTTTACATTGGGAACGTGACAAACATTATTTTTCCCATTCTTCATAGACCCTCTGGTTGTAATTATAGACATGTGAACAGTGGATTTTGTGATGAGTTCATTAACGACGTAAAAGTCACACTAGGAAAAAGAAGGTCCATGGATCATGAACGCTATGAAAAATCGTTAGGGAGTCATGAAGTTAAATTTAGGCAATGCGTGTCGGAAAATCATTATTAATTATTGATAAATATGTTCACACGCATTTATGGACATGAGGACTAAATAAATATCATAACTAGTCTGGTTTGACCCGCCTCGGTGGCGTAGTTGGCTAACGCGCTTGTCGTGTTGAGCTCGACTGCTGAGGACGGGGAGATCGAGGTTCGAATCTCGGTCGGGTGAACTGGGGGTTGTTTTTCCTAAATGGTTTTCCACTCTCCCTCCACGCAAATGCGGGTTCACTTCCTCTAATTCAACCTTCCCAATTCCTAATACATTAGAGTAATTAGTACTTAAAGTGTATAACCCGAACGGGTAGTAAGACACGGTGCTTAAATATATTATATTAGTCTGGTTTGCAAGAGGTGTGTTTTTTGGATTTGACTTCCATTGAGGTACATTGGGATTGTTTTTACTCAAATTATTTTTCATTCTATATAAACAAACATGATTTACATTTTACATTAACTATATCATCTTCTCCATTACCTACCGTATCAGAGTTATTAATTATGAGTATAGCCTCGATAAGTTCTAAAACTTCTTTTTATGAAAGGTTAAACTGTAATTATTATTTGGAGCGAGGTCTACTGTTCACAGAACTACTAGTAAGACTGTAGTAACGATAATAACATGGAGGTAGGTCTACTGTTCACAGAACTACTAGTAAGACTGTAGTAACGATAATAACATGGAGGGAGGTCTACTGTTCACAGAACTACTAGTAAGACTGTAGTAACGATAATAACATGGAGGGAGGTCTACTGTTCACAGAACTACTAGTAAGACTGTAGTAACGATAATAACATGGAGGGAGGTCTACTGTTCACAGAACTACTAGTAAGACTGTAGTAACGATAATAACATGGAGGGAGGTCTACTGTTCACAGAACTACTAGTAAGACTGTAGTAACGATAATAACATGGAGGGAGGTCTACTGTTCACAGAACTACTAGTAAGACTGTAGTAACGATAATAACATGGAGGGAGGTCTACTGTTCACAGAACTACTAGTAAGACTGTAGTAACGATAATAACATGGAGGGAGGTCTACTGTTCACAGAACTACTAGTAAGACTGTAGTAACGATAATAACATGGAGGGAGGTCTACTGTTCACAGAACTACTAGTAAGACTGTAGTAACGATAATAACATGGAGGGAGGTCTACTGTTCACAGAACTACTAGTAAGACTGTAGTAACGATAATAACATGGAGGGAGGTCTACTGTTCACAGAACTACTAGTAAGACTGTAGTAACGATAATAACATGGAGGGAGGTCTACTGTTCACAGAACTACTAGTAAGACTGTAGTAACGATAATAACATGGAGGGAGGTCTACTGTTCACAGAACTACTAGTAAGACTGTAGTAACGATAATAACATGGAGGGAGGTCTACTGTTCACAGAACTACTAGTAAGACTGTAGTAACGATAATAACATGGAGGGAGGTCTACTGTTCACAGAACTACTAGTAAGACTGTAGTAACGATAATAACATGGAGGGAGGTCTACTGTTCACAGAACTACTAGTAAGACTGTAGTAACGATAATAACATGGAGGGAGGTCTACTGTTCACAGAACTACTAGTAAGACTGTAGTAACGATAATAACATGGAGGGAGGTCTACTGTTCACAGAACTACTAGTAAGACTGTAGTAACGATAATAACATGGAGGGAGGTCTACTGTTCACAGAACTACTAGTAAGACTGTAGTAACGATAATAACATGGAGGGAGGTCTACTGTTCACAGAACTACTAGTAAGACTGTAGTAACGATAATAACATGGAGGGAGGTCTACTGTTCACAGAACTACTAGTAAGACTGTAGTAACGATAATAACATGGAGGGAGGTCTACTGTTCACAGAACTACTAGTAAGACTGTAGTAACGATAATAACATGGAGGGAGGTCTACTGTTCACAGAACTACTAGTAAGACTGTAGTAACGATAATAACATGGAGGGAGGTCTACTGTTCACAGAACTACTAGTAAGACTGTAGTAACGATAATAACATGGAGGGAGGTCTACTGTTCACAGAACTACTAGTAAGACTGTAGTAACGATAATAACATGGAGGGAGGTCTACTGTTCACAGAACTACTAGTAAGACTGTAGTAACGATAATAACATGGAGGGAGGTCTACTGTTCACAGAACTACTAGTAAGACTGTAGTAACGATAATAACATGGAGGGAGGTCTACTGTTCACAGAACTACTAGTAAGACTGTAGTAACGATAATAACATGGAGGGAGGTCTACTGTTCACAGAACTACTAGTAAGACTGTAGTAACGATAATAACATGGAGGGAGGTCTACTGTTCACAGAACTACTAGTAAGACTGTAGTAACGATAATAACATGGAGAGAGGTCTACTGTTCACAGAACTACTAGTAAGACTGTAGTAATTATAATTACAATGAGAGTGTGCTGTCTACTTATCATATAACTGATAGTTGGATTGTAATGACTACAGGAACATGAAAGGAGTGAAGTTTATTGTTTAATACGGCATAATATGTGTTTGTGATAAAATTTCAAGAATAAATATATTACATCACTTTTAATTATTTCTCCCAACCATAATGCTGATGGTGGCAGGTATACTATTGAGTTCCTTGGTTTGATTCTAGATGATCCATTCAAGAATTTGATATTGATTTTAGATACCAGGTGAGGTATTTAAGTTGAGATAACAGAATAACCCGAATATTAAATATTTTTGGAAACATTTTTAAGTACTTTATTTTATGTAATTGATGGGCAAAGAGGAAAAACTACCTAATTTTGACATCCTGGATGCCTTAAAGGTTATTCACAAGTCATATTTCTTTTTTGAATGAAAATGTATCATTTTTATTAGTAGCATTTTAATCTGTTTGGAAAAAATTTACTTTGAAACTCTTGTAACATCAAATTTGAGGATATCTTAGCTCATTGGAAATTATATGTATACCATTTTATTCAAGAATTACATTGTTATTCTTTATTATTTAAATTAAATATAATTTTAAAAATTATTTTAAAAATATTTAAAATGTCCATAAACATAGACACACTTTTGATTTACTAGATCATTTTAAAATAAAATTATCTATAGAAAATAATTTAAAATATCTTCAAATTTATGTCATTGAAAAAATTTTGAGCAAAATATTTTTTTTTAGAATAAACTTCTGTTAAAATAACGATGGATTTTAATTTTTTTAAATTTGAACTTGAAATTACATTGAAGACGTCCACCAAATCAAATTAACTAGTGTTGTTCTCGTCATCCATTAAAAAAATAATATAAAAAGCTTATTTTTATAAAATACTTAATTTTAAGAATATTCTGGTTTTCCAACTTAAATGCCTCATTCAGTATAAGTTTATTCTACTATGCATGTATTTATGTGATTATAGGCATATTATAACTTTTGGAGCTGATTATATCGAGCTGATCTATTTTACTCATTTAGTAATTGATATGATTTTTGGTAGTGAATTGATCTATTATGAGTGAAGTTCAATCAAATTGGCTGTTTTTGTTATTAATAAATTCACTTTCATGTTTGTGGCTTTAGAAAAAATATCTGTCGTTTATATGTTTGGGTGAGTACATCATCCATTTATTAAATGCTATAAATTATAATATAGGTATTTTAAAATACGTAATAGTAAGAAAATCTGTCCAGGAAAATACTGTCTCTAAAAGTATAAAAAAAGAAATAGAAAGATTTTTAGTAAAATACTGACATAAAGAGGAAATATAATATGTAAACCCTAATATCTTACAAAAGATATTTCGTGAAAGTTAAGATATCGCATAATTTTAAGAATTGGTTTGATAGTTTTAAATTTTGTTCAAGCCAATTTGGAAGTAAAAATATCAATATTCAGAAAAATGTTAGTGCTTTAAAAGTAATTCAAATTGTTATATTCATTTTCCCTTAAATGAATCCACAAAAATTATTTCAAAGGTGAGCATACCAAACTATACTATAATATGAATGATTTTGATTTTTAAAAGGTTACCTGGATACGGACATCAAACCCGAGACCTTTGGCTTAGCTCATCAATGCTCTGCTAATGATCTATCAGTATTCGTCCTGTGCACAGTCAGATATAGTTTAAGCCAGTCTATGTGGGCGTGTTTGAGCTCCTCCTCGAAATCTGATTTAATCCCCTTTTCTATAATGGTCACTTAATTCTATGGTCGAGTTCCTCCACTGGGCGTGTTGGGTAGGAGGATCTAATTACTTAACTTGGTAGGTGGAAGGGAGTGATAATAGGTTGAGTTCCTTCGCGACACCTGAAGGAATGGATTATAAGTATAGTTGGTTAATTTTTACATACACGTATGGTTCTTACCCAACCTACATTTACCTAACCTTTCATGAATTTAATAATTTTGTTCTTATTTTTGTAACGAAGTTGGTTAATTTATACATACACAGATGGTTTCTACTCAACCTAACTTAACATACCTTTCATACGTTAACAAATTTCATTCTTATTTAATTTTGTAATTTACTGAGCGAAGATTCCCTCCTTGAGATGTCTTGAAGTAACTTGACCATTGCTATCGAACTAATTATCTCTTTGGAGGAACTTGACATTCCTGGTCTCTATGGTTGACGTGTTGGATGAGCCTGAGAACGGGATGATTTGTTAAAATTTCACTGGTAAAAAAAAATTCGCAATAAGCCAAAGGTTATGGGCTCGGTTCTCATATCAAGGTGTCATTTTCAACAAATTTAAATTAATTGAATTGATATAAGCTACATGAACGTAGACATTCATAAATATAAAGGTTCATATTTCAAACATTACCACAGTTTTATGGATTAGGAATGTTTTAAAGTGGAGAATTTTGTTTTGGAAAAACCCTCTCTAAAGTACACCCAACCGAGATTCGAACCTTGATCTCCTCGTCATTGACAGCCACCAAAGCTTTATATGGCTCTGTAAAAATATTTGCCGAATGGCCTAAGATATCATTCGATCGACGATGGCGTGGAAAATAGAGTTCGATACCGGTTTGCGTATATTGAAATGCTTATCAATTAAATGGCTATCTAATCTTCTCTCAAGCAAATGTGTATAATTTCTTATAGGCAACCTTACTCATCCATAACACACAAACTTAATTAGTTATGTGAGAAACCGTGCTAGTAGTAAGCAGGTGGTGCTATAAACAAAAAAAAAAAAAAGACGTAAGTTTTAATGAAAGCTAGATCTATTTTTACTAATTTATGATATATTTTTAACTTTTAATACATTTTCTTAAAACCTGTAACGTTCTAATTACGCATTAGCACTTACATTAAAAATACCTTATATATGCGATTGTCACAAAAAATCCAAGAACTAATAAATTCCAATAATGTGTGTCAGATGTAAAATCACTGTGAAATCGTGTTGCTGGAAACGACCAAACCTTAGGACTGTTCAAAACTTACTGGAGGAAGTTCAACATACGGACATTTTGAACGCTTGCAACACCCAACAGTAATGACGAGTAACTTAACTTCCCTGTGTTGTCCTCAACAGCCGTCTCCTAGCGCTAGTTGTCTTTTTGCTCATTTTTAGGAAATAACCACTCTCCCCTTCTTGTTGATGTCCCTTCCCTAATACGTCAGTGCATATGGTATAAAACAACCACCTCTCACTTCAAATTTGGTATTCTATTGTAACGATTCGTCGGAGGACCTCCTAAAACTTAAACGAGTACCAGTGGACTAAACCAGCGGTGATCACGATGTTTGAGGCGTTGGTCTCTCCTTCTCACCGCACATGAAGTAAAACCTTTATCTATGATAACCTAATCTAGCAAACTTTGATAGGGTCTTCGTTAAATATTTTGCTATGTCCGTAAGGTATAGTTGTGTATGCCACAGCTTATGACTTGTATTTCTATGTTCAAAAGACATAGTTTAAATACCTGTTCAGTAACCAGACGCCCTATACTGTATGGTCAGGCTTAGGCTAGTCTAAATATTTATATCGAATAATGGTGGAGATCAGGTTATCTAAAACTTTGTTCCATGATCTAGCTGGGTCTTTGACTGATACCAATCTCTAGTCTTCTATTGTTGTACCTTTGTACGGTGGGGTGCTCAACTCGTGGGCACGTTACTTGTCCAGAGTAGTGGGCCGCGTGGTATTGTATATTTTGTCCTACCCCCTTCCATGCACTAATTGTATTAGTTATTGTTTAACTGTTTGCTGGTGTTGTAGTCTATGTTCAGACTTATGTTGATATTAATTATTTTTTTAAAGTAATGATTAATATAATAAATGAAAAAATATATCCACTAAATCAGAAGTTCCCAAACCCCCCAAACAAATTCCATAATTGGGAGTACCACCAAGATAATATTGAATATATACCCGTTTAATACCTAAACAGTTGTCAGACCCTACAATAAGCTTGGTCACCCCTAGACATATGTTAGCGTTAAACAGGTCAACACGTGGAAACTTCAATTAAACAGGGTTTGTAAATATTACTGTTGATTCTTCGTTAATA
Organism: Timema shepardi; assembly: GCA_902151425.1. Taxonomy (NCBI): domain Eukaryota; kingdom Metazoa; phylum Arthropoda; class Insecta; order Phasmatodea; family Timematidae; genus Timema; species Timema shepardi. Next base: position 96,570 of record CABFVX010000826.1, read on the forward strand.
AATGAAACAAACTAATGTAAAAATTAGATTCACACACACACATTATTATAATTTATTAGCTCTGGGATTTATTGTGATAATCACATAATATATAAGGTATTTTGAGCATAAGTGCCAACCAGCAATTAGCATTTTACAAACCTTACTTCTTAAAATGGATGATATTTTTAATGTACTAATACGAACATGTTTATAACTTTTTACAAGAGCGAAAAAAGGGGGAAAAGGGTGTGGTTTGGATTATCTGGATCTCACCTGGAATGTTATAAACACCCGCTCAGGGGCGTGTCCGTATTTAAATATAAAATTCTTTGTTGGATTAAAGAATATTCAAAATTTTCTAGCCGATCTTCCATGCAAAAATTATATGTATATGTCTTTGCTATAATTTAAAATAATAAAACCTATCTGTAACTGTATACCAAACTTTGTACCTGGACGGACTATCCAGAAGTAATAATTAATTTTACTTGCCCGTTTATCAGAAAAGTTTTAAAACTGCTGTTTAAATCGGTCTCTTGTATCGTTGTTATTCCAAGACGATTGTTTGTGTTGGGAGCCAGACTATTGGATAGTACACGATTGAAGCTTGTACTAATTGTAATTAGTAATTAGCGGCCACGCTGAGTACCGGATGTGGTATGGAGAGGCCAAAGATTGTCTGGAACAGTTAAGGCTCTCCTCTGGATGTATCTACCCATTAATCAACTGAAAGCGATTAACTAAGTTCATTAATCGTTACCGTAGACTGGTAGATGTATTAATATACTTCGATGTGTTACATTATATTTATAAATGTAATCTATTTGTTTCATATTTTTTCATATGTTTAATGTTCTTATGGACGTCGGACATATATTTTATCCGTTGTAATGCGATCTTTTTATTGAGCTAATAGTCCCAGGTTCGATTCCTTTCATGGTCAGACTCGAACACAAAAAAGAGGATTTTACAATTATTTTTGGCTGCCTGTCTGTCTGTCTGTGTGTCTGTCTGTGTGTCTGTCTGTGTGTCTGTCTGTCTGTCTGTCCTTGACCACGGATCCAAAAGAGTTTGACGGATTTTGTTCAAACATGATGTTTAGATTTTGCAGGGCTTATTTCGCAAACTTTTATTTTGTCCTAGCCCTTCAATTAAGCGTAGTTTAGTAATTATCCTATTTTCTCGATTCAAAATATTTCGAAAATGAGTCTTAAAGATTTTTTAATTTTTTTTTATCTAGGATTCGATAGACATGACAATAAGCATCAAATAATGTTTTTGGGCAAGAATTTGTTCAAGGGTAGTTTACTGATGGAAAAATCTTTTGAAAATTTTAAACATTCCAAAAATATTCTGAAAATTCACACGTGAAAACAGGAATCAAATCCGGGACCTTTGGCTTAGTACGCCAATGCTCTTACCTCTGAGCTATCTATGAATCATCGCGTGTCCATGGTCATTCTTTACTCATATTTTAAGGCAGAGTCTATGATGTATGTGGATTAAAATATTAAAGAAAAATTACCCTTGGCATGGGACGATTCCAGGATAGCTCAGTGGTTAGAGCATTAGCGTACTAATCTAAAGGTCCTGGGTTAGATTCCTGTGTCCTAGTGTAATTTTTCAATTTCCAGAATATAGTATTTATATGTAAGTCCTCACAAAACAAATATAATAGCTTTGGCTATTTGATTCTTAGATTTAGAAAATAGCTATAATGGCTAGAAGCATATTAATTTCTAAAATATAAAACAAGAAAATGTTTATTTATAAATATAAGCTAATTCTGTCCAGTTGCTAATAATATAAAATGTGTTTATACTTTTCATTGGAAGACGGTATCATACGCAGTAAAACTAGAGGCTGTTCATTTTCTTCCAAATATTTATCATTTCTAAGTGCACGTCTATATCCTTTGAGTGCTTAATGCTTTCAGATTAAGAGGAGTCCAATTTAAAAAATATTTTTGAACTCATCAGAAAAACAACGTCGCTAAGCAACAACTTCTCAGTCACCAACATATAAAACAAGATGAGAATTATTATTATTATTATTATTATTATTATTATTAGCACCGCGTCTTACTACCCGTTCAGGTTATACGCACTTACGCTAATGTGTAATGGTAGGGTGATTGTGAGATGAAATGAAAGACCTACAGTTTAACGTGGGATCAGAACCACGGTGGAGGCCTGGCATTCCCCACATTCACAAGATGTCTTATTAGAGGTGAAGGAAGTGTTTGGAAATCAGATAAATCTATGCCGGGACCGAGGATAGAACCACGGCCGCCAGCACAGAAGTCTGACACCTTACCCCTAGACCACCTTAAGATGAGAATAGCGTACTTTTTTCCTTGCTTGAATTTCTGTTAATTTATATTAATAAACTTTATTCAGATGTATCTTTAAATGGTATATGGATCGTATACTCATGATAATTATTAATATTAAAATCATATTTAAGTAACAACATTTTAGAAAACATTCTAAAAGAATCTTCCGTAAGGAGTGTAGAATATAGTAAAGGTTAATACTTTGATATTATATCGATAGTAAAAATTTAATGAAATATTTGGATTCAAATTAGTTAAATAAGGAGTAAAGGGACAACATTTTTCAAATAAGGCTTAGATAACTTTAAAAATACTAAGTTTGCTTTCGGAAACATCAATTCTATTAACTCACTTAACTTGTGTTTTAAATTGTTTTTATATCTTAACTCCTTTTAAATTTAACTATTTATTAATTGTATGTTTAGTTTCTTACCTACACTCAAAATAAGTGGTCAATTATAGTATAGTTTTATTTAAAGTGTTCATTTATAATTGATTCACACTTCTACACTATATTTTAATTATTTCAGTAAACCAATGTTTTTTTAATTGTTGGTTTATAATTTGACTTACATATTATTGATTGACAATCATTTATATGTTATGTTTATAGCTTACTTAATTTAAATCTTATTGTAGTACATGTTAAAATTAATATGTATACGAAGCAACTTAATTTCTTATAAATTTCAAACATAATTCAAATAGCACAATATATTTAATGGTTAATTTAAACCCATACATTTATTTAAAATTTAACTATCGATATAATATATGAGTCTTAACCTTGTCTATAATATTTAAGTATGTTAGGGTGGAGAATACTGGTACAGGAGTCACAGCTGTGAAATTAAACCTTGAGTAACCCTGCTCTACCCCTTAGTTATCCAGTTTCTCCTTTTATACTGTATCATTTCCTAATTATTATTTCATCATCACCAAGGCTACTACCCTTTCGTGTTACAGGGCTTTATACTAATTAAACTTATTATTATCAGCACCGCGTCTTACTACCCGTTCGGGTTACACGCACTTATGATAATGTGTAATGGTAGAGTGATTGTGAGATGAAATGAGGGACCTACAGTTTAACGTGGAATCCGAACCACGGTGGAGGCGTGGCATTCCTCACATTCACAAGATGTCTTGTCAGAGGTGAAGGAAGGGTTTGGTAATCAGATAAATCTTTGCCGGGACCGATGATTGAACCCCGGCCGCCAGCATAGAAGTCTGACACCTTACCCCTATACTTTATACTTATTAAACTTATGGGCGAGGGATAAAAAGGGTTGGATTTACAGGAAGTGAATCCACATTCGTGCAGAAAGAAAGAGTAGGAAACCATTTAAGAACACCAACCTCGGTGCACCCAATCGGGACCGATCCACAATCTCCCCCTTATTGGCCTTAGATTATGAGGTTACTATTGTGGGTCATTTTTTGTTATGAGGTCACTATTGTGGGTCATTTTTTGTTATATAATATATTAATTAATAAATATAAATAGTTTTATTGACACACAACTATTAACTCTATACAAAAAAATACACCCTACATGGTGGCTGATGAATGTATCGCACCATCAAAATTCTTTGACCTTATTTCCGCGTCTTACTAACTGTCCGAAATATCCGCGGTTACTCACACCAAATAAATATGGATAGGGAAGGAATATTTTATAGAAAAACTAATAACTTGATCCAAGGATGTGTGGGAATATGTATAGGGGGAAAAAACCATTCAGTAATCGAGCCTATGAATCGCCCATTACCTCGGGAATATCGCCTTTGGTGAACCTGACCTCTTAGACCACGTGATATATTTTTATCACCTTAACCTTTATAAAATAGAACTACCTCCTCAGCTTCCACGAAAGAGGCGTAAAAGTTTGGAAATACGAGAACCTTAATAAATCAAGAGGGGGGTAACTGTACAGTTTGCAGGTAATGTTTACCTTGGGCAGTTTGCGATGACCCAGATACACCATAGGGAAAACAGATTCACCCCTCCACCCCTCCTTTACTCCACTTCACCCCCACCCCATAATCTTCCCAATCTCACCAGACACTCTCTAAAGTACCGCACCGAGACGTCAAACTTGCCTAATTTACGGCCGTTTTGCTGAATCCCAAAAGACGAGTTATCCACAAGAACATACACCTTAACCATAGTTAAGAGCGCCAGAGACAAACTTTCCTAATTAATTGGAAGTTTTGAGACAACATTAGAAGGTTTCCTCTTGGGATAAAAATAAAGGGGAGGGGGGGGGGTCATTCAATGAGTAGCCTACTGTCGTAAATATGACCCCCTCTAAATTGGTTTGTTCTTAAGATATATAACCCGCTTTGGATGGCCACTTGTTCTATGGTGTCACTCTCTAAATAGACTAGACTACTGATAACGGTGAGGTTGGGGTTTAAATTATAGTTGGATACAGTGAGGGGATTACTCCACATAGCTTTCTTTTCTCCCTCTCTGAAAATTAATGATCACCTTTTCTAAATATAACCTACAGTAGCCCCATGGCTTCTTTGGTCCTGAATGACAGCTTTGAAAAGTATCCCTACGCCGAACCATATGATCTGAAAAAAACATGTGTTTAGCAGCTGTCACTTCTGACAGTCAAAATTTAGGTATGTACCTAAATGTTGACTGTCAGAAGTCAGCTGTTAGATGTCAGTCAGCAACAAAGAAGCCATGGGGCTACTGTAGCTTCATATGTAGAACATAAGCGTAATTAGTATGAAATGGTGATAGAAAAAGTAGTAATATTGCATGTTAGCACAATTACGATGAGAAAAATATTATTTGTAGCCACTCTGGACCTCGAATAAATAATGTAATTTGACTTATATGTGATTCCAAGCTTAAAACAAGTTTGTGGTTCCCACTTTTCTAAGAACAGAAGTGTTCATTCTGTTTTAAAGTGAATAAATATGGTTTTCCTTATATCTTTACCTACTTCATTAGATTGTGTATATTAATTACTTGTTAATAAAACATCCAAATCTCCTCTAGGGAAGTTATTATTAACATCGTTATTAGATGTTCTGTTTTAGGACAGATCCTTTACTTTTGTCAGCGAACCTAGACTGCCAATACGCCCTGTCCTCTGCCTCCTCCTTCAGTTACCAGAACTTCCTCCTTTCCTTCAAGTCTTCAAATATTTGAATCCTCCTCCTTCCTAAGCTCCTCTTTCCTTTAACCTTTCCTTCCATGGAGTCGTGCAAAAGACAGTTCCTCCTAAGAGTGTTTCCAATCCAGTTTAATCTGAATCGAAAAAATCACATCCAAAATGGTTCTCTTCTCACTCACTCTTCTTAGGACTCTTGAAATAAAAATTAATATTTCTTCGGTTTATGTAGTCAATATATTGATAGCTTAGAGTTTACTATAAATTTTAACAAATTGTTCTAAGGTCCTGTGAAAAAACAAGTCATCCTTTAAGAATTAGAATGGACTTAACACTTTCGCATGATTGAACGACATTTCATTCACGCATTTATCGTAATATTTGAAACATAGGTTTGAAAATAAAATATCTACCAAACTATAAACATATTCTCGTCACAAATGCGGTATTACAAGTCTTCTTTTATACCAGAATTTTCCTAAAGATTATGATTTAACTTAAGATTATAAGAACTCTTAGGCTGGTCTGAAAGAAACGCCAGTAAATATCTATACTTTTATAGTTTTTATAGTCAAACGCTTCTAGGCCAACATATAAAATATTAAGACATGTAGAAAAATAAGCTAAGTTTTGGAATACCTATAAAGATCATTCCAAAGTTTGGCTGGAACTTTTTTATATTCGTTAATATTTACTACCTTTTAAAATGAAAACAAATATTACACAATCTGGGCATTAAAATTTAACATAAATTATATATACAAATATTTTTTTCTCTCATCATTTTAAATAAAAGAATGGTTCGGTTACTACAACATAATTCATTCAATATTTCAGCATTTAACAACAATAATGATTTATAAATGATTAAGGAAGGCTTTAGTGAGTATAACAACTTAAAACTATGCTTTGATCAAAAGACTGAACATGCAGCCAGAGGCAGTTAAAAAGAAGGGTCTAATATTCGAATTTGTATGGGGCTCCACAAATTTTAAATACCGTTAGTAATGACCATATCTTATTACCTCTTTCAATTAATAAAAAATAATATACAACATCAGATCCGACGTGATAATAACTAAAATTCATTTATTTTTACACTATCCTTAGCAGTAAGTATCAACGTAGTGCTGCATCCTTCATTCTATCTCAATCAGTGATCCAGACAAAATCTTCTCAAAAAGAAAATAAGGGATGAGCACAAAGATGGCTTCATCCCGTTCATCAAGGAATGTTCTAGAATCTGAGAATTTGTAGATATACTTTTTTGGTAAGCGTTGTCTTCCTCACTAGCTTGGTAGTCGCAGAGTTGTCCAGGCGTTTGTCCGCTTTATGACTACGTATTTTAAATAAAATAAACTAATCCTAATCGGGACATTAAAAATTCCACGCCAGGCACAGTCTAGGATAAACCAAGATCCAATTATATTTTACTCAGCAGAGCTCTTAATGAAATAAATCGGAAGCACGTGGCTTATCTAATCACGGATCCTAATAATTATTCAGACTCATAACAACAGTGAATTAAATTAATCAATCATGCTTATGTCTTATTATTAGCTCAACAATGATAGTAAAGTAAAAAATACACCTCGTGTTTAAGTAAAGTGTTAAAATAATGTCACTGGAATGTGGTGACATTATATTTTCTTACTACCCACCCCCGTAGGTAGGGTGAACTTTGGTTGATCATGACATTCAGAAATATATTCGGGCAGTTAACATAATCGTACTCACATCAGTGGCTGATTGGTCAAAGGTATAACTATCGTGTTGGACTAGTCTGTGGATAATGGAGAGAAAGGGGTTCGAATCTCAACCAGGTCTGCTGAGTGCTGTTCAATACTAAATCATTTACCAATCTCCTTCCTAGAAAATGCGGATATATTACATCTAAAATGATTCCTTCTTCATCCATATCACATTAGAGTAGTTGAATAACCAGAACGCAGCTTTTTTAAAAAAGACACCAGGCTTGATTTAACCAGCAATTTTTATGATATTACTTGCAATGATGAAAAAACCCGTCAATATTAAAAAAAAAGCCATTTAAACATATTTTTTTGGTATCGCGTATTACTAAACTTTAGTATCACACGATTTGTAATAATTACTTTAATCGCTTTAGGAATGATGAACGTTATATTCATATGAGCTGAGTGGAGTGAGTGGAAAATCATTTTGGAAAAACCACTTTCAGTACACCCAGCTGATATGTAAACCTTGATCTTCCCATCATCAGATGTCTAGTCTACTGTGAGGGTAGCATCATTAACCATGCGATCACCATAGTGGGTTGAAAATAATTAATTTTTCCAATCGAAGAAATTATCAATGATTATTATTGAAAACAAATTGTCCATTAAATATTAAGACTTCAATTTCGAAATCAGGGTTTCTGTAAGCCAGAGTACAATACACTAGCTTAGTTGGTAGTGTGTATGCCTACAGAGACAAATAAGGGTCCCGTATTCGATTCCTGGCATGGCAGAAAAATTTATCATTTGTCAAATGTGAGTGTCTCTTTTTATAATGATGAATGACCAAAGGAAATGAGTATGGTGTCTGTTCTAGATTAATTTAGTTTGTAAGTCTAGTACTGATATACTCATTTAGTTCAGAAAATGCACGTTAAATATTTTAAATAAATAAAAAATGAAAATGTAAACGTAAGCACAGGACGGGTATAATAGTAGTTATAAATCTTACGTATATAATTTCTCAATACATGCGCGCGCGCGCGCGCGTGTGTGTGTATGTGTGTGTGTCTTACCCACACCCTTCGGAAGCCTCCTTATTAGCTAGAAGGCTTAATCTGTGCGCACGTTTATTACATACCACGGGATGAAGCCTAATCAATTTATTTAATTTTAGATTTTAAGTTAAGTTTATCTGCCACTGACGCTGAAATCTCCCTTAAATGACACATGATCAGTGGATTTATATTTATAGCGGACAGTTTAAATGTCCCCATCAAATTAACATGGACTTCTACGGTGAAGTAATTTCCCAATAACGGAGACTACCACTGCTAGATATGCTTATTTATAAAAAAAAATTGGGAAGAGGACCAAAACTTAAAAACATCAGTCAATATTTAGTATTTTACTGTGGGAATTTTAGGAAGGACACTTTTTCAAGTGAAATCCAGTGTTCTCCCTCTAGGGAAAGTTTTTAAAATATCCTAAGTAGTACCTTACTTCAAGATCGTAGATACCACCATTTTGAGTCATCAGTGGGGCTGTCCCAACAGTTTAATTAATGTTTGGGCACACATGTACAGTACAGAAGGTGTATTGTTCATGTTTAATTTGTGTTTGTGGACACATGTACAGTACATAAGGTGTATTGTTCATGTTTAATTTGTGTTTGTGCACACATGTATGGTACAGAATGTGTATTGTTCATGTTTAATTTGTGTTTGTGCACACATGAACAATACAGAAGGTGTATTGTTTATGTTTAATTTTATTTGTGTGTGTTGTTTTGTGTACAGTAAGCTATACAATATATATTTATTCCTGCATACAATGCTTCATAGCATAGTTCTTAGTTTCTTGTAATTAACATTAACATCAACATTATGTAGTTTCATACTATGGATTTAAACTGTGTTAAAACTGCATTAAAAAATATTTTTTCCAGGTAGTGGACACAACTTAGTAACGGACATTTTAAAAATTCCCAAATATTATCACTATCAAGAGATTTTACTGTACTAGTTAATGAATAATAATAAATTACTATTGTATAAGGTAGTTTATTTAACTTGTTAATAGAATGTCTCAAATAAACACGTTTTGATCAACGTCTAGATAAACCATCTATACATGAACTGCACGTTTGAAACCATAAAACACACTAACAAAAGAAACTGAACATATCTAGAGAAAAAAGGAGAAGTTTGTTAAACCAAGTAGAAGAAATAAAAATGAGAAAAACTGGGTGAAAAAAATTCGATTGAATTGGCTTTCAGCGTTTCTTTGCCAGAAATTCATTTCTTCATCCTTGTCCACAGACACAACGCGCCGTCGTCTTCCATTGCACAGATAATGTCAATAAAGAGAAAAAATCTCGGTGTTGATACAGTCCAATTTTCACAGGAAGGTTTGAAAACCTACTAGATATACTATCAAGTATTCCTATGTTAAGTCATGTGATAGAGGCCACTTTTTATAGAAATTAAAAATACTTAAATTATTATTATTATTAGCACCGCGTCTTACTACCCGTTCAGGCTATACGCACTTTGCTAATGTGTAAAGGGTGATTGTGAGATGAAATGTAGGACCAACAGAATAACGTGGAATCCAAACCAGGGTGGAGGCCTGGAAAAAAATACTTATAAAATTAACAGAGTAATACGAGTACTTGAAAACTCGAGTTTGATACTAATTTATTATCTGCTCAAGTTGTGCTAAAAGATACTTATAAAAAAACTCGAAAAATTGATAATTTTTTAAAAAATTTTTTCTATCAAATATCCAGAATCTAATTAATTTGACTAGATTTTCAATTATTATTTAATAGCAATTTATGTCCTTAAATATATTTTTTTCTCTAATTAAAAGGTAAAGTAAAATTTTATGTAAATAAAATTAAAAATATGATTTTGTGTTACTATAATTTATTTTTCTCACAAAAAATTTTGTTTAAAAAAATGTTTGTACCTATGATCATAAATAGATCGATTACAGAAATTTGACTTTAAATGTTTCAAGGACAAAAAAAACAACTTTTTATTTCTCGAGCTCGATATTTTGTTCAAAACTCGATTTGAATTCAACTAGAAGAGAGAAATTCTTACATGAACACCGTTAAAAGATAATAGTAAAATGCTATTTATACTGACCATAAAAAAAAGTTGGATTTTCTAAAAGGTATTTCATGTGAAGATTGTACTGTATAAACTAGTGAGTAAATTATAGGGCACGAAGAACGGAGGGAGAGAAATGAAGATTGGTGAGAGGTGGGAAACCTTGAAAGAAGATTGGGGAATGGCAGTACGGAAATAGATAGCACACACAAAAAAAAAGATATATCCAAGAAAGGTGGAGAGGTTGGAAGGAAGTTAGACGTAATGAAAAAGTTTTTAAGCAAAGACAAAAAGAAAACTGATAGAATAAAAATTTTATTTTCAAATAGTAGCTTTTATATTCTGAAAATTGAAAATCGACACCTGTGACACGGGAATCGAACCCGAGACCTTTGGCTTGGTACGACAATGCTCTTACTACTGAGATATCCAGGATTTGCCCCGTGCCCAGGGTCATTCTTCACTCATATTTTAAGGCAGAGTCTATAATGGACGTGTGGAAATCGTCGGCTACAAATGTGTGATTTTATTAAAATCAGGAGCTATCAGATAACGCAGTCACCTTCGACTCAGAGTTGGCTTATTGTTGCCAATTGTACAATTATTACTATTGTAAGGAATTGCATATTTAAGAATCAAATAGCCAAATATATTATTAACGATTTTAGTAAATATTATTCCATCTAGATTTCATATTAATCATTTCCGCACGTCCATCATGGACTCTTTCTTAAAATATGAGTGAAGAATGACCCTGGGGACGGGACGATTTTCGGATAACTCAATGGGTGGAACATTGGCGTACTAATCCAAAAGTCCCGGGTTTTATTCCCGTGTCCAGGCGTCATTTTTTTCAATTTCCAGGATAAGATATCTAAATGGTGTAATCCTCATTAAAAGCATAAGTAATAGCTTTGGCTATTTTATTGTTAAGTAGTATTTATCCTCATAAAAACATAACTGAGAAACAATTTTTTGTGAATGATTAGGTTTAAAATTATCAAGATTTGAGAGAATGGTCTAAAGCGTTTCTCTCGTAATGGAGTAGACTGACGTAGACCGTGGGTCAATCCTAGTTTGATATTTTGAGGGTGTTTTTTTTTCTAATTGCTTTCTCATTATCCATTCAAATGCCATTACATTTCCTTTAAATCCAACCTTACTCATCATTAACTTATTGCCATAATTAGTTTATAAGCATATAACCTGAATGGTTAGTAAGATGCGGTGCTAAAATGTTGATAGCAATGTTATTAATTAAATCACGAAGAGTACATGGATTAAAAAGGTATTAATTTAACTTTCATAATATTTGTTTTATCATATGAATAAGTTATTGTAACAGTCTCATTCTCAATAATATGACAAATCTTAACATATAATGAGCCCCAATTTTTTTTTGTCTGTCCATATATCCGCATGTATTTAGGGATACCTCCAAAATATTGACTTAGCCCAAACATAATATTTATGGTGGTTTACCCATTTTACGTAAAAAATTAATAAAGTAACTTTTTTCTGTTTTAGAAAATAGTATTTAAATAAGGTATAAACAACTAAATCTTTAATGTTTTATTATTAATTCATTATTTGTTCTCATTTAACTACAAAACAAGCACAAAATAGATTGACAAAACCAAATCTCAAAATATAGAAATATTTCATTCATGTGTTAGAAGCGTATTTTTTTAAAAAAATGTTAAGTTATAACTTCTCCATACAAATTATTTTAACACTCTCCTTTTGGTGTTAGTTAAATAAATTGTACAAAATAATAGCACAGACATTCTCATATTGTGTATTTTAAGAAGATATTCAAAATTAGTATTTCAGTAAGCTTTCCCTAAAATAAAATTTTCTTATCAAAACCAACATCATCTTGTGAAACACACTAGTCACTGTTTAAAATGAATATTTGGAACAAAACTGGCGACTATATTTTCAAAAATATTTTAAACCTTACAAAGATAAGTCTTGAGAAAACAACTTTAAATTTAATATTTTAGAAAAACATATACAACTATTTATAATTTAAAACATAACATTACCCATTTTAACCAAATATGTTAAACATTCACATTTCTAAAATAATATATTTTCTTAAATTACACGCTAGTGAATTTTCAGCCAAAAAACAACTATACAGCTTTAATTTTCATTTCCAACACTCCCAATATACCTATTTGGAACCAAATTGTAATTCATCTGTAAATATTTCAAGTTTTTAAAATCAATCAGTCACTAGTAAACTACTCATAAAAAAAATCCAAAAATTATTTTACATGATTATTGGTCATAACACACAATCTTCAGATATGCATGTAGTTGAATTTTTAAAAAAATACTAAAGTAATGCCCTATAATAAATATACATGAAATACAATTTAATTAAACTCAATATTCATGTACATATAGGATTGAATTCAAATAGCTACAGTCTTTAAGTATTTATCAATGAATATCAACAAACAGTCCGGAAATAATTGTATTGTATGGAGGTGACCACACGTATTTTTATTTATTAAACGAAAGGGTCTTTTGAATCTGACAAGTAGTTCATACAATTTAGATTTAATTTTAAAATATAGGTGCAATTAATTTTTAATCTATCAATATATTGGCTCAATTATTTGGAATAAATAACGTATGGAATATAAATAATTGTTGAGTTATAAAAAAAATGGGTACATGAATAGATAAAGATGTAATTGATCAAATGACACTCGTGAAAATATGTCATTAGTCTTATAGCTCTTATCAAAATCATTTGATTGATTGGATACACTGCATCGACTGATGACCTGCCAAAGGTTTTATTTTATTAGCCTAATAGCGCATGGGAATATTTCGCACGGTTTGGTCTTCATATCAATTATATTTTATAGAAAGTGTATTCAGGTAAACAACAAGTGAGTTAGGCGCACGACACTGCAAACCTCGACATTTTGGAGCACGGCAATAAAACAGACCACAATTAATACGTTCAGGGGTTCATCATTAAAGGTCCACATCACATCAAGGGTTTTTTCATTATTACATGTGCAGTATTGCTCGCCTACTAACGATGAAACTTGTTGTACACGCATGCTTCCACAGCTTTGCTCTCCAAGCGCTGTACGACAACAATTTGAACATAATTTGCCGGATGTAAGCTTATAGGGAATGTGTATCACTTTTGATTCAAATCAACTATATGTGCAGTTTGTGCGTTGAGTTTTCTGAATATTCTATATATATTAAATATTATTTTTTTCAATTGTAAATTATAAATACATGTTTTAATATACGCTGGGTCTAATGTGATACTCTCGCGATAGATTTCACTGTGGATGTGGGGGAGATTGAGGTTCAAATCTTGGTTAAGTGTACTTAGGAGGGTTTTTACAATTATATTTTCCACTCTCCCCCAACGCAACTGGATGTACACTTCCTCTTAATGTAGCCTTCCTAACCTTTAGAACCATTAGCTTAATTAGTACATAACAGCATAGCCCGAATAGTTAGTAAGATGTGGTGCAAATAAATAAATAAATAAATAATCCTATATTTATAGTTATTAAATAACTATCATATGCTTAAAGATTTATTTTGAATAAATTAATAATTATGAAAATGACCATTTGTGTACAGCTTATGAAAGAAAATCCAGAATTTATTTTTAGATACAGTTAATACTGATTAATTATAAATGTGATTATTTAGGATTTATAATTATATTAATGTGTTAAAAGTACTTAAATACTTTTTCTGAATAAACCCTTTATCTATAAAGGTGCTTACACACCTGATTATTGAATCAATCAATTCTTAACTATGGCTTTAATCCTATCCAAAATTATGATTAAAATTTAATCAAATATTTTCTAGAAATAGTTTCCAATGACCATATGTTTTATCTTCATTAGCTTTAACATTAAACTTTTTATTTACTCCTCTTCTTTAACTCTGCTGAATTGTAACCCTAAAAACCCACACCACAATTTGCCGGAGAAAAAGTTCTATGAAGAACAGGCCTGACGATTCAGCAGTTTTGATTTGGGAAAATGTAATTCCTTCCCCAGGGAAATTGTGAACACGTGTTATTGGGGTTGTAGAATTTTTATTGGAAGATGACTATAGTGTAGAACAACCCTATCGGGGACGATTTCCCATCGTTTTTGGACAGGAATATTCCACTGAACACTTTAAGGGTCCTGCCTACAGAAGCTTCTTGAAATTTATCAAAAGTTAAAAAATCCTGAAAAATTTTAGAATTTCTTAGTTATTTAAAAAGACACTTAGATCCAAAAAGTAGTGAAAGGTAAACTGTCATGTACCTAATTGATTTAAAACATAGATTAAATAAAGGCGGGAATAAAGTGTTATTACATTAATTTTAACGACTTATTACGTAAAATGAAGCAGTTCTGAGGTAAAAATTAAATTGCTGGAAACATAGTTCAATCCTTTCCTAAAAAAAAATTAAATATTTTTTCTAGTAAATACACAATAACAATTAAAAATAAATGAGGATTTTTTAAGTGGTTATTAAGTTTCACAACTGCTATGATCATAAACACTACCTTGTAGAAGAATAATTTTCTTCAAGCAGATAGGATTTAAGGATTCATTCAAATGTAATTTACAACAAAATATAGCTCAGATTAACTATTACACTAAATTAAAAAAAAATAGTACTCTACAACACATAATTTCTCACTCCACTACTTAAATACATGGACATTTAAACTATTAAGAAAAATGAACTAAAACCAGAGACGTTGTTACATAAACATAATGACAAAATCAATTAAATAATATACACTGTTACAGATATATTGAGTAAATGGTAGCAGCATCCTGGCTGACGAAAGAGCAAAAAAATCAACTCCCCATTTTCAAACCTAATAATTCTTTTATTTTACATTACCTCGAAATTATTGTTTAACAATAATTTAAAGTAGCCTTTAAGTCACCTTTCCTTAAAAATGAGACGCGCCATTTTATATTTAATGTTAAAAGTGTCTTGGTACGGATTTTAGTAAAAAATTTTACAGCTGATTTTTATTAAATATATTTTATCTAATTTAGCCATAAGTAAACAACCCTTGATCCAAATGTTTGAATATACAAGTTGTTAGGAAACTCAACGCCCAAACTGCACGTATAGTTTTTTTAACAATAAAAATATCTCTACACTTACATCTAGCAAACAATGCTAATATAACTATATTGTGTTAAAGATTTAAGCGTACAGTGCCTGGAGAGCAGATATATGCAAACATGCCTATAAAGAAAGTTGCCTATGCATAAGGCGCACAGAACTGCACATGTAATAATGGAAATCACTTGCTGTAATCAAGGAACATTAATGATGAACCTCAGAACGTATTGCCATTTCTAGATGGACTGGTGTGTTGTTTACTAAAAATTGGGTTTTTTTCTGCTTCCTAGCTCAAGGTAGTCAAGGTGTGCAGGTGCCACGTACCTAGCTTCTATGCAACCTACTGTACACGCATGCTTGCACAACTTTGCTCACCCGGTGCTGTATGTCGAAACATTGAACCCAATTTAATTGTATTAACAAAGTTTGACAGATGTGAATGCATCGATATTTTGTATTACATTTGGTTCAAACAGACTATTTATTCAGTTTTGGGCGTTGAGTTTCTGAACAATCTGAATAATTTAAAACCGTATACTTGATAAGCTAATGAAAACACTAGCTAGATACCATGTTTAAGTCTGATCAGAAAAATGGTTTCGGCTATAGTCTGCAAAAGTAGCTTTCATGATGCCATCTATCTGTCTTTGTCTGTAACTCAGTCTATAGATAAAACTATTTTACCGATCTGGCTAAAGCTTGTTACATAGGGCTTTCATAGGGTTTCCTAAAGGGATATTCAGAATTGGATATCTAGCCCTAATGTCAATGCTAGGTACTTAACTTGAAGGCGAAAAGAGATAAAATACATTTCTTCGAAGTAATAGGTATTTATTCTGATTAAAATTAATATATATACTTTTACATTGTTTGGTATTGTAGCATGTCTTCTATATAGAATACATTTACAATCGTATCAACGGAAAAATACTGTAAAGGGATCAAAAGAAGAGAATTAAAACTAATATATTCCTTTTACTATAAAACAGATATCAACTCACATGGACTGGATGTTATCGGATACGATCTACACGCGGTGGCTGGCCCTTTCAACAGTGCCGACTTTACTCAGTAGGGCGGAGCGTAAAATTATTTTCCCGCTAGTGCGGAAAAGTTGTTGATATGTTTCAGAAACATATGTAGAAAATTTCAGATTAATCAATAAATATATTCCGGTTTCACTTTGGGGTCTAAATATGCGAAATTAGGCGAAAATGATGTAAATTTTCACATTTCAGTGACTTTTTTATTCAAAGATTTTTTCTTCCCACTAGCGCAGAAAAGTCGGAAGAATATATTGGAAACACAACTGTAAAATTTTGGAGTAATCAATAAATATTTTCCAGTTACAATTTGAGGTAAAAATATATAAAATTAGGAAAAAATATAGGAAAATTAGGGGTCAAAATTTAGGGAGAAATGAAAAACTTTAACATAAACATTTATTTTTGAAATCTTTAAACATTTATTTTACTAAAATTAGATATTCGTAAATAATAGTTATAGCATTAAACAAAAAAATGTTACTATCCACTCAATACAAAAACTTTGTAGAAATAAGTGTGTTTCGAGTTCCAGAATAAAATATGCAAATGTGCATTAAGCGCATTTCATTCACTGGTTTACATATTTTTCACTTAATATTAGTTTTTTATTTCAAATATGGCAAGACACGGCTTGACTCCATTCTGGATCTGATATATCCATCACGCTTGGTCTCTCTGATGACAGCAAGGGAAGCTTCTGTTGTCAGTCTTACTCCTCTTTCAACACATTGAGTGTGACACGGGGAGTTTGTATTTCACAATGCCAACACTGGACACTCGCCAGACTTTATCAGTTGCACTATGTCTTCGTTTGACAAGTGAATGATAATCGGAGGTTCCAATAGTTGGAAATTCTGCCAGTCTATGAGATCAATGTAAGATTTAGCTTTTAAGTTAAGTTCCGGAATTTGGAACACACGAACATCTGGTCCCGTTTCTTTCCTTGCTTTAAAAATCCTGCGGAGGGCAAGTTCTCGTGCATTCTAGTCTGGGTCAACAAGCATTGCAAGGATTATTGCTTCAGGATGACCAAAGTAGCCATTTCTTTGGATGACGCGATCCACCACTAGCTTCAGATTGTCTGTAAGATAACGTGAAGCTTGAATTGTTTTCCAAAGATTTCGTTGTCCATCTGTACAATTGGGATGCGATTTGATTCTGAACCACGCAGGTGCGTAAACCTTCATGATAAACTCGGCCAAAGTTTGTAGTTCTTTAGAGGTATCCTGTGTACCAACATAAATACGCAAGATTCGATTATCAGTTGTCAACCAGCGGGCATGGGAAAGATTTGCAGGATTTTTGTGTGACAAATTCTTAGGACACACACCATTTATCACTGCAGTGCAGATATCCCTCAAATATCTCTGGTCTGTGCCCAGATAAGTTTTTTCTTCAGAACTAATTGACAGCTCACAGCTTTGAAAATTTACCAGACCAAATTATGTATCCCTACGCCGAACCATATGATCTGCCAAAACATGTGTTTAGCAGCTGTCACTTCTGAAGGTCAAAATTTAGGTATATAACTAGATGTTGAATGTCAGAAGTCAGCTGTGAACTGTCAGTAAGCACCAAAGAAGCCACGGGGCTACTGTAGTTTAAATATAAGGGCTCTATGCTCTATATATGTGTAGGACCATATGTTAAAGTTTTTCTATTCTTTGAATTAATATTTATTTACTAAGACTTTAAGGTATAGTAATATTTCATGACGCCCTAAAACGGTACGTTCACGTTTGTTATTCTCGTATGGCTACAAGCAGTTCATCTAGTACTTTCTTCTGAGACCTAATTAGGTCAAATGCTGTATGCTGTCTTTTTTGGCACCTTTTTCGTTACTATTTGTGGTGTGAAACTTGTGAGAGATGCTAGGGTAAAGTAGTGGCTCGCGTAGATAGTACTTTCTTTTGGCCCGTTGGGTGCTTTATGTATCTATGTAATAAAATATAGTATCTACTATGTGTTTCGTATACCCCAGGGTGTGGGTGGTCATATGTAATATTGATATCTCTGGCAGAACTTATTAAGAAAGTTTCGACCATAGTACAATTTGCTGTTGGTGCCTGGTTGTTAGTCATCTGCAGTAGAATATTCTCTTACAGGACATTTCTCCGTGGGTATACGTGACTCCCCTTAAGGATTAATACAAGCTAGCTATCCGGGCAGATATTCTCCTAAGTAAATCTAAACCTATAGGATATATAAGTATGTATCTATTAGAAATGGGTCCTGTAGTATTCATGACCTGGCTTTTCCAAATGTTGGTCCTGCGACAGCGCCGCAATATTGTTTTGAATGTTTTCTCTCAACATAACTGCCCATTATACCGTGGCTATGTTGACATAAACACTGGTTTTCCCAAGCAACAGTCAGTACCTGTATATTTGGAACTATTAAATCAAACCACTTGATATATCTAAATTTGATGTGATCATTGCTACTCTATATCGTCACCAGGTGGTCCAATTGAACATTTCCAACTTTTATAACTGTAAACCATTTAATATAAAATCTAGCTATTTGATGTAATACTATATTTTATAATTTATTTTTTTATAATAAATTAATTTATGTTACTTAATTCTTTTCTTCTACCTATAAAATCGGTTCCCCTATCACTCACTAAAAACAATTAGTTGGTAGAGTATCACAAACAAGATGGTGCTTCTTCTTTTACCGGAAACATTCTTTAGAGAATAATTTACATTAACGGATACCTCCAATTTTGATCAGATCACTTTATCTTCTTAACATACGGAAAAAATGTTAATTTAAGGCTATAGTACTATGAAAAATAAAAACTTTTATTCGAAATAAATTGTATACCTAGAGTTTGTAATTTAGAGGTCATCTAAAAATATTATTGTGAGTATAAAAACTTCAATTTTTGTGATTTTCCTTAGTCAAAATTATTTATCTAAAATGCGTTAAGGTATCGATAAATTGTTTATTACGTTATATTTAATGGTTCTTTGATTCTGTAAACACAAAACAATTTTGTTTTTGTTTAATCTCTAGACATCTAGTTATTTCGAATCTATAAACATCCAGTAAACTTAAATTGTTTGTTTAATCTGTAAACATCAAATAAATTTAAAATTGTTTCTTTAATCTGTATATATTCAATAAATTTAAAACTGTTTCTGGAATCTGTAGATATCAAGTATATGGTTTCTAAGATCTGTAGGTAACCAGTATATTTAAAATTGTTTCTTGAATCTGTAGATATCCAATATATTGTTTCTAGGATATGTAGGTATCCAGTATATTTAAAATTGTTTCTTGAATCTGTAAATATCCAATATATTGTTTCTAGGATATGTAGGTATCCAGTATATTTAAAATGGTTTCTTTAATATGTATATATTTAGTATATTTTAAATTGTTTGTGGAATCTGTATGTATTCAGTAAGATTAATATTTTTGAAATTCATTCACTCTTGCAAGATATCAAATCTTATTAATTATATTTAATTCTCATTTCTGTCGTAGATCTGCCTGAGAACCACAAACATCGAATAGGACACGTTCAGCAGCTATAAAAAAGAGGTATGTCACAGTAAAATTTAAAAATGTTTTAAACAAATATTCAATAATACACATATTTTAAAAATAAATGCAATATTAGTGATTCAGACCAAGGCATTGGGCCTTCTACAATCTAGATTGACAGTGAAGGGGGAGGCAAATGTTTAAATCTCCAGCTGGATATATTGAGTGTGGTTTAGATAAATAACATCAATATATTTTTTCAATGTCTTATCCAAGCTAAGGGTGGCTAATTATTTTTCTAGTTAACTTTTTAGGTACTACTCCATGGCTAAAACTTTTTAATAGCTGTAGTCTTAAGCTTTGTTTACTAACAAAACAATACACATATCTCTGTTTAAAAGTTAATCCACCTTTAACGAGTAAGCAAAACAAATTGTGGAAAAATCTCACCAAGCATTTCTGACATTGTGATACCATCAAATCTGTAACTGGTAATATTATGTTATATTTTTGGTAGTCTTAGAAAAATTGTTGTATTTGTTTAATTTTTTCCACTCCATTATACTATGTGTACTAAAATTGGCTCAAAGGAAGATTGTGATACCATATAAGAAAAGCAACCCCAATACACTCACCCAGAACGAACACCCTAGCAACCCCTTCAGACGAAAATCAAATATATAATAATGCATGCATGCATGCTTCAAATATATAAAAAGACAAAACAAAGCTAGTTTGCAGAAAAAGCAATATTATATTTCAAATCTGGTCATTTTAAAGTTATCAATCTGTTAACAAGGAGCTTATTCCAAATAAGTGAAAATAGTCAGCCACATATAAGCTATCAGACAATGCATCAACCCTCGTCTTGATAAGGCTTTATGTCGCCAATAGTACTATGACAACTGCATGGATACTCACATAATGATGATAGAATTAATAATTTAATGAAGTTTTTAATTAAGGTATTGGCCACTTATAAATATAATATCGCGTACATTGAAAATTGACACTTGGACACGGGTCCGGAATCTTTTAACTTATTATGCCAGTATTCTCACCACTTTGATACTCACGAGACTTCCATTGCTCAAAGTCATTCTTAACACAGGTTTAAAGGCAGACTCTGAGATGAAAGTGAAGAGATCATCCACTACATATTATCGATCGTTCAAGATCATGAGCTATTTGATGCTGGGGTCAACTTCGAATCGGGAGGTTTTTATATTGCAAATAGTACAATGACAACTGTACGAATGCACATATCAAGATGGATTAAATAGAAAAGCTATAATTACGACTATAACCGCATCTAAATATCATAATATTATTATTTAATTTTAAAATTACACCTGGACACAGGAATATAGTAGAGGAAATTTGGTTTGTTCATCATTACATTAGCAATCTCGAAATATCAGTTTGCTGCAGCTTTCCTCTTTGGCCCATCTTGGCCAAAATTTGTAGATCTTTGTATTTTCTCTACTCCAGTCTAAGTATCCCTCTAGAAGCTTTCCATTCAACATCTCCTTCTTGATATTATTCAAACCATCATGGGTTATTATGTCAAACCATGTTAACTCGACTATGCTGCATACGTTTCTAATGTATCTCTTTTCATTTGATTTTCTAAGCAATTCTGTATTTATTACAAATCCTAGTGTATAATCCCTGTTATGTACATTTTCCTACAAATTTTATATTGTATTCCTTCACTTATTTTTTATAATGTTTGAGAAATTCTGCAGGAATTTCATTTATTCAATGAACTTTTTTTTATCTATTAAGTATTTGAAATATTATTTAAAAATCCGACATGATTATGTGGTTGCATCATATCTAGAGATCAACATATACTTTTACAAAGTACTTTCTATTATTTATCACCCGGCTCGGTGGCGTAGTTGGCTAACGCGCTTGTCGTGTTGAGCTCGACTGCTTAGGACGGGGAGATCGAGGTTCGAATCTCGGTCGGGTGAACTGGGGGTGGGTTTTCCACTCTGGCTCCACGCAAATGCGGGTTCACTTCATCTTTTTCACACTTCATAATTCCTAATCCATTATAGTAATTAACACTCAAAGTGTATAAACCAAACGGGTAGTAAGACGCGGTGCTAAATATTAATATTTTTATTATTTATCCTTTGTAAAGGTTTCTAGGTATACTTTCCATAATATTGCTTTGAACATATTGGCTGATAAGCTTTAATTGGAGTCACTTAGAGACAAGTTAAGTATTTCTATCTTGGAAGAGGATTTTGTATACATTTTTATCCAAGGTTTGTAATTCCTCTTTTCTGGGTGTTCTTCGATGTTGTTACATTTTTATAAAATAAATTCTTCTTTGACTGTTTTAGCTTTGTGTCTGATTTAGTTCTATAAAGATGTAATTTTTTTCCCCCGTCATTTATTGAGCTCTTGTATATTCTGATGAATTAAATAGTATCTCTTCTGTAATACAAGGCTTCCTTGAATCAACTTTTTAAACTTCAATCTATATTTCATCATAGCAAAATTGAGGTCTCTGTCAATGTGCTTTTCAGGGTAAATTTTGCAATGCATTATTTGATTCTTGAATCTTTGTTTTGAAATCATATGATATTTTATCTTCTTGTATTTACAGGTGGTTTGCGGCTTTTCATTCTTACTCTGTTAGTCTGAAACAAGGTATTTTCTATTGCTTTATTGAGCTGTGTATTGGATTCTATCAATCTTTCTTCCCTAAAATATATTTTTACAACTCATATTTACAAACCATTTATTATCATATTCTTCCATAACTGATTTCCAATATCACAAAATTATTGAATTTTCGTCTCCTTTTCCCCTTCTGATTATTTAATTCAGCTTTACGTATAATTCTTTCACTTCATCATCCATGTGTGTTGTGGTTGGTAAGTATAGCTTGAATTAGTGCTAGGGTCGTTTTTGATTCTATCTTCCATATTATGACCCCTCTACACACTGGTAGTAAGTATCTTTTCACTTTCATCCTCAATATCTCTTAAGAATAATTTTATTCCTGAATTTATTATTGTTTCTATGTGGATGACTTGAAAATTTTCCAAAAATCCACAGCGTCTTACCATCGAATTTCGACCATTCCTAATATGTCAATCTTTAATCACTTTATTTAGACCTTCAAATATTCCAGTTTTCCATACGAATTGATACTACTTTCATTCCAATTTCCAATCCTCTATATTCCTTAGAATAGTGGACACTACCCCTTCTACACCAAGGTGACCACCACCCAGATATCACAATGAAAGACCTTTTACGTCAGGAATTAACGGCCTCATGGAGCTGCATCATTCTACTTGTACGGGATTTCTGCGGGCTCTTGAACTTGTAATGTGATGGTTTACCTTTGCCTTCCACATCCCATGGATATGACCATTATAATGGCTTCCATTTTCTCCCATAGCTATCTGGTATATAGATATACCGGTCTAGCAACGTCTACCTTTTCCTTACTATGACCTAAAAAAAATCAATCATCTGGATTGTAACGTTTAATTATAGTTACATTTTTATAGGTAATTTAGGGTGACATGGCGGTCTAGGGATAAGGTGTCAGACTTCTATGCTGGTGGCCGGGGTTCAATCCTCGGTCCAGGCAAAGATTTATCTGATTACCAAACCCTTCCTTCACCTCTGACAAGACATCTTGTGAATGTGAGGAATGCCAGGTCTCCACCGTGGTTCGGATTCCACGTTAAACTGTAGGTCCTTCATTTCATCTCACAATCACCCTACCATTACACATTAGCGTAAGTGCGTATAACCCGAACGGGTAGTAAGACGCGGTGCTAATAATAATAATAATAATA
>CABFVX010000826.1:121218-142952 GCA_902151425.1 Timema shepardi
AGACTCTGCCTTAAACTATGAGTGAAGAATGACCATGGGCACGGGACGAATCCTGGATAGCTCAGTGGTAAGAGCAGTGGCGTACTAAGCCGAAGGTCCCGGGTTCGATTCCCGTGTCCAGGTGTCATTTTTCAATTTTCAGAATATGATATCTATAAGGTGAATTCCTCACTAAAATGCATCAACAATAGTTTCGGCTATTGGTTTCATTAAATATATTTTGTTTATTTTGATGTGGACTAGAAATACTAAATGAAATATTAGTCATATTAGAGAGATATAAACTTAAACCAAATTCCGTGACTGTATGATCTTGCAAAAGACTGGAATGATGATGACGGGAAGATCGGGGTTTGAATCCCGTTTGGGTGGTCTAAGGAAGTTTTTTTTCCTTACATGTTTTACACAATACTTCCACACAAATGTTGGTACACTTCCTCTTATTCAAACTTATCTCATCCCAATAACATTATGATTGTTAGTATGTATGAGTGTAACCCAGCCGGGTAGTAAGGTACTGTACTAATAAAATAATAAGATTTGAGACCATGTATGAATGTTCTTACCGAGACAAATGTTTCCAAAGAGACAACCCGAAACTTTCCGACAGTAACACAAGCGGGCCTCTGAGCTCTCAATATTATAAGCCCAATAGACTGCTTGAATCTTCTCGATCCTTCAGGCCAAGCGCTGTTGTAAGCCGCCTCCTGGATCCCACTGCTCTGAAACAAACCGAGACGTTGTGGATTATGGGAAACGTTTGGTTGATAGACTTATTACTTCTAGACTGTCCATGATTAGTCACTACCCTTATTCTGGACGTAGTCTAAATTTATTTGTGGTGGTGATTTAACATTATCAACCGGGTTTTTATGAATTTATCAATAATTCGAGATGGTTTAGTCACTACCATTATCGACTTTCAATATAATTAGCGTACTAAACCAAAGGTCCCCGGGTTTAATTCTCATGTTCAAGTGTTTTTCACTTTAAAATATATATTTAACAACTGATTATTATTATTTGATTAGTACTGCAAAATTTTTCCTGATGAGTCAAATAAGTGATAGTTATGGTTATAGTCACATTTAAATATAAAATGATTTAAAATTAATAATGCCGCCTTGATACGGGAACTAAACCAGTGACCTTTGGCTTAATGTATCAATGCTCTAACCACCGAGATAGCCAGGGGTTATTTTTCTATTTAAACAATATGACATTTAGATGCAGATATAATCATAAATAAACAATATTACAGCTTAGATATTTAATCCATTAATATGCGGGCATTAGTACAATATAATTGAAATATTGGCAGCAAAAAAATCCCTCCTGAGTTGAAGGTGGGTGCATTATCGGATATAGCTGACGATTTCCGCACGTACATCACAGACTCTGCCTAAAAATCTATGCGAAGAATTTACCCTTGTCATAGGACGACTTCTGTATAGCTCAGTGGTAAGATCATTGACGTATTATTAAACCAATGGTCCAGAGTTCGATTCTAGTGTTCAGGTGTTTTTCAATTATAAACATATATTTAAGAAATGAAGATTTTATAATTTTATTATTGGTTCGAGACTGTTCCTGAAGAGTAACGTCCCCTAAGCCAGACGTGACAAAAACTTCTTTGTTGCCTTAACGTCATCATAGCAACTGAATATTTATAGTCCTATTATTTCAAGAATTTGCTGTCCGAGTCACTCCCCTTACACATGGCGTGACCAAAATTGCTTTGAGACTTTAACGTCATTTTAACAGCTGAATATTTGGACACTTATTACTTCAAACTCTACTGGACAAATCACTCCTGGACAAATCACTCCTGGACAAATCACTACTGGACAAATCACTCCCCTCTTCCGTAGACATGACTAAAATTGCGTTGTGGCTTTGACTTAACTTGAACAACTGATTTTTTTATGGGCTTAGTACTTATATACTGCACTTACTTTGTCACTTCCCATATTCCTATCGTGGTAGATATTTATTTGTGGCTGTGACTTAAGCAACTGAATAATTTTAGACCTATTACTTATTGACTGGCCTGCTCTGTTGCTACCCTAAAGCCGAATGCGGTCAACAATTGTCTAAGGTAGTGACGTCACGCGATTGAATGAATACTTAGATATTTATAACCTTTAGAACATCTCTGATTAATAACTACTTTAATACAGTACGAGGTGACCTAGCGGTCTAGGGGTAAGGTGTCAGACTTCTTTGCTGGCGGCCGGGGTTCAATCCTCAGTCCCGGCACAGATTTATCTGATTACCAAACCCCTTCTTCACCTCTGACAAGGCATCTTGTGAATGTGGGGAATGCCAGGCCTCCACCGTGGTTCGGATTCCACGTTAAACTCTAGGTCCTTCATTTCATCTCACAATCAACCCTACCATTACACATTAGCGTAAATGCGTAAAACCCGAACGGATAGTAAGATGTGGTGCTAATAATAATAATAATAATAATAATAATATACATTATGCTCTCATCATTTCTCCACGGCTATAATGCCAACTGAATGACTGGATTTTTATAAACTTTCTGGCCTTTACTCCAAGCCAGTTCCCTTAATCTTCAAGAAACCAACATTTGACTGAAACTTAGTTTTAATCACTGAATTGGCGCAAAGGGTTACAACAAAAGAGCCCATAATTGCAGAAAGCTTTTCAGCCATATGAGACAATCATTTAACCTTGTAATTATATTGTGATGTCACTTAATCTCCATAATATGCACACACTTTAAAATATTATACTTCTCGTGTGCTAAAAACTATGTCTAATTATGACGTCACTCATAACAATACTTATGTGTAAGTCTGTTGCTACTAGACCGTGCATACGTAACCATTACCCCTTGCGCCAGACGTGATAAATATATCCTTATATATGTCAGTGACGTCATTAAAGATCAAATTTATTGGTAGCTTACACAGTTTCTTCGGTTCGGTGATATAAGGTTGATGTGCAGTCTAGTAGTCTTAGGTATATGGATTATTCCTACATCGTAAATCGGTTGGAAAACCATATAGCTACGTATTTAATGGCCCCAGAACTGATATCCGTTAAGGACAGAAAATGTATGACCGTTAAATTAAATTTGTTCCTTTTCATTGGTCGCTAAATTAATGGTATGGGTATTGTTTGTTTATCATCTCTACATGAAACTATAATAATCTAAGGTATCTTTATATCGCAGACATTAAATATATAATAGTAAGCAAATATATGGTAGTAATAGTTTAAAGTTTTGTCTTATAAAACAATATATATTTACTAGAAAACCCTCAAGTTAAATTTTAAGCAAACGATGTGTTTTAACGTAGACTGATTATGCTATGTCAGAAGTCTGTAGCAAATTCTATCCATTGATCTCTTATACTTCTATGTAGGCTATGTATTATTTGAGAAAAAGGGACGTGACAACTGAAATAATATATAGAATATTACATATTTAATACTGGACGAATAAAAACTAAATACATTGAAACCCGAAATCCTATATTTACTTGTCGCTACGTTGAAGATAGCCAGCGTAGTTATACTATAAGTGTATTTAAAAATTAATTTATTTTACCTTACTTTTTGAGAGACTGACTATATTCATAATTATCTAAATCATACCTTTATGAGGAAGAATACCAAAATAAATATATCTTAATCGTGAATATATTAAACTACGTTAAAGTCCAAAATAAACCGGCAAGAATAGAAATATCAAGGGATTAATATAAACAAATATTTGAATCTTGAAGAATATTTGATATCAGAGAACTAGACAAATAAATTATAATTTTTCTAAAAAATCTAATAATTTTAATTTTTACTTTCTCATAAAGAAAATATTTTAACTTATACATTCTAAACCTCTAAGTTATAATGAATCTTATAGTTTTTGTGCCCCCAAAACCTCGTATGGGGTTTTGCAATCCGGTCTATCCCCATGTAGGTTTAAGATTTTCTGTATAAAACCCTCCTAGTAACTAAAACCTAATCCCTTAGCCCGTTGTCGTAATCTGTACATCAGCGTATAACCAAAACGGCTAATAAAATGAAAGTATATAAAAAAATATGACTTGGTCTGTTTTTATTGTAATTAAAAGGCTGTGGTTTGAATCCCAAATAGGTCTACCCTGAAATGTTTTTTTAAAATGGTTTTCCACTCGTGTTTCATGCAAATTTGTGTAAATTGTATCTTAAAATGAGAACACCACAAAGTGAAGTATGGCTAGAAATTTTAACGATTAAATAGATTGCATGATTGCCTTTTGATGAGATGGTCTTTAAGGTGGGGTGAACAAGCGTTTAACTTTTATTTCTCAATAAAAAACTAAAATAAATATTTATATTTTGCTAATATAAAAAATGTTTTCAAAGGCGATACGTTATGTCATAGTCATCATGATAATGTAGGGTGGAAGATGAGGCAAATAATAGCGGTTTTTATATTAAAACAATTTTTGTTCGTAAAAATCTTCAAAATAAACACAATGTAATTTTATTCACATGGTGATGCCAAATAATATCCGCAAAGGTTGTCCTGAAACATAAATATTAAAAACTTTTTTTTTCTTAATTTAAGAACTATTCATCTGATACCCCTACGTTTAAGACAAATATTCAACTATTGTTGATCCTACCATTTGGAAAAAATTTAACTAAATAATTCTACTCAAGAGCATTTTATTTTGTCTTAAAAGGTTTTAATTAAAAACTATTAAAACACTCCCCTTAAATCACTTTTTATTCCAACCCAATTTAATAGAAACGTTAAAATAAAAATAATTTAAATAAATAAATTAAATGTGTTATATTTTTATACGACTACCGTAGTAAATATTCAGCTACTCTTAAAATTAAACTAAACCTTTATACTGAAGTCATATATAAATTATTTTGCTCCAAAATTATTTTGCTATAAAAACTGTCAAAACTACCTCAATTCGCGTTTCTTCCCATCCCAAAAGACCGGGCCGGACTAGATAAGAAGAATATTGCTGAAATAAAATATATATGCCTTGGTCAGAGAGAGAGAGAGGATCAATCACTTTCAGGCCACATGGTTTAAAATAAAATGATCCGTGTCGTTTTCTGGAACTACAAACGCTTGAAAACTAAAATGTCATTGAAAAGGAGAGCTATGTCACATTTTTACAAACCACTATACTATAAAACCCCATGGATGACTCACTCACTCTCTGACATTAATGTTTACTCACTTACAGATGAGATAAAAACTTGAAGTCGGGCAAACTTATAGATTCTTTCCTGTAACCGAAGGAAAAATAAAAAAAAAAATTTTTTTTATCCCCTTCAAAAAAATTCTAAATGGCGAAGAAACTTTAAAATCTGTGCGGACCTTTCTTTGAGGGTCTCTTGTCGCTAAACGGTAAGACCTATTAAAAAACGGATTGCACCAGAGCTAGATTTAGTATTTCAGATATATTTCGCAAATTTTCCAAGAAGTTTTAAATTTTCTGACACTTATGGGACTGCCAGAATCATAAAATTGTAAAAATAAATCAACGTTCTATACAACGCTGTAATTATATTAGTTTACAATCACTGAGTATTTGAGGGTGGCACCCACAACGCCGTTCGGCTGTTGCCCGACTCAGAGCTACCAGCTTGACAGCTATGCCAAGCTAGGATGTCTGCGAAAGGGCTGATTTGTTGTTTGAGTACCGAGTCATTGTCATGACTCTTAACCTCGCGAATGAACTTATAAACCTGATGAAATGGAACCAATGAAATGAGCCTGCAGAATACTACAGGTGTGTGATTTTGTAGCCCGACTCAGGACTGTACTGACTTGACCGTAATGCCAAACCAGGTCTGCCTGCGAAAGGGCTATATTTGTGTTCGAGAATAGTCACTTTCGTGACTCCTGATCTCGTGAATGATTATTAATACCTTGTACATACATACACTTGATTAATTATTTACACTGTGAGGTGAAATTGGTGAAACTGAATGATTGCGCTGGGTCTCGGGAATTGGGGAGGATTTTCTTGACTGGGATGTGGGAAGGTGTGTATAAGGTATGATGATGAGATGTGGATTTTCTATGAGTCGATTTCCGGGAAGAGGATCGAAAGGTCTAACTTGACTGTGGGGAATAGGTTTGACGCGGTTGGTTACATATCCATTCCCCATCTGGGGCCGACAATGGCGCCAGCGTTATTCTCTGGCTAGAAGGTTGACATAGTCGGTTATCTCAGTAGAGTCCGGCGGTGGCAAGGGTATTAAAGAGTTACTTGTTGGGGTAGGATTTTCTTTTCTTGGGATTAGGAGTGAGGTGGATACATTTCCATTCACCATCTGGGGCCGCCCCCAGCGCCAGCGTCGCCCACAACGATAAAAGCTAGTTTAATTTATATAGCAGGTGACCTGGTGGTCTAGGGATAAGGTGTCAGACTTCTGTGCTGGCGGCCGGGGTTCAATCCTCGGTCCCGGCACAGATTTATATGATTACCAAACCCTTGCTTCACCTCTTTCAAGACATCTTGTGAATGTGAGGAATGCCAGGTACCCACCGTGGTTTGGATTCCACGTTAAACTGTAGGTCCTCCATTTCATCTCACAATCACCCTACCATTACACATTAGCGTAAGTGCGTATAACCCGAACGATTAGTAAGACGCGGTGCTAATAATAATTATTTATATAACTATCATTCAAACTACATGGCTGCTAAATAAAAGGAGCCCAGTTGAAAGCTTTTGACTTTCTTTTAGCGTGAGCCATACATTGAATTAATTAATCGTATAATTAAATATTGCGTTAGAGTTTAATATCAGAGCAGCAATTTATTCGATTATCGAGGCAGTCCCTTTTATGAGGCAGTATTTGTAGGGTTTAATGTATTTAATTCAACCTTTGTAGTCTACTTTCTGTTACAATGACTCACCTTTGAAAGCAGCAAGTCACCGTACCAGCAATACAAGAATATTTGGAACAAGGCGGTGATAAAGTAGACGGCGAACTTCGAGAAAGATGATCTATCTCCTATAGTCTAAGAAATAACATTATTAATTAGTAATAAAAATTAAGTTTTCAATATTTTCTAATAAAATAAACCTATTAAAATTTATAACATCATTGTATGGATACAAAATTTATTTTCAACTGTGTTAATTAGTCTATTATGAATTAATTTTTATGTCTATAAAGAAAAATATATTTAATACCGAAAGATATTTCCGCTATAATACTCTATCTATTAACTAATTACGTTTCCAGTTTTAAGAGCTTCACATATTATTATAGTATTTGAAAAGTATGAATAGAAGTAATAAAAAAAACCTAAAACCTAAATAACATAACTTTGACTTGTCTCTTAAATATTAATTTAAATACCTTATATTTATTATGAAAATCTTCCGCATCATTCATAGCAATTGAAAATTTGTATATGTTTAGGGTTTTTTTTTAAATTCTAACATAATAAAAAGGTTTGTACTTTGTTTTAAGTATTCCCAGCCCACAAACAAGTATACCTCACATCCACAGCCTCCTGGATAAGATATCTGCCCTTCAAGGGAGAGCTTGAGTCCTTACACATAGGTATCTCTTGGTGTTATAAAAAGGCATGTTTTTATTTTAAAAAGCCAATTTTAAATATTGTTTGCCTATAGCGGGGAAACAAATATCCATTTCGAGTCAATCGGACGACTTCGGAAGATTTCCTCAAAGCTATCTTCAACCAACATTTAACATTATCATACCTTAAAAACGCTTACTCTGACTACACATTACGATTACAATGATCCCTTTATGACGAACATGTTAAAAGTGAGTAGCTTAACAACTTGCAAATGGTGACCTGGCGGTCTATAGGTAAGGTGTCAGACTTTTATGCCGGAGGCCAGGGGTTCAATCCTCGGTCCCGGCATAAATTTATCTGATTACCAAACCCTTTCCTTCACCTCTGACAAGACATCTTGTGAATGTGGGGAATGACAGGTCTCCACCGTGGTTCGGATTCCACGTTAAACTGTAGGTCCTCCATTTCATCTCACAATCACCCTACTATTACACATTAGTTTTAAGTGCGTACAACCCGAACGGGTAGTAAGACGCGGTGCTAATAGTAATAATAATAATAATAATAAAAACTTGCACAGTTATATTTAGTGTTTTTTTCTATCACCGAGCATTAAAAATAAATAACTCCAATGTTGATGGATTCAGCCTGGCTCAAATTCTGGGATTTTACTGAGCCCAGTTCTCGACCTAAACGCTAAGACGAGAATATCAGAACACATAACCTATCTGTTAAATAGTTGTCCTAAAGGCAGTTGTTTTTTTCAGCAAAGTAGTTGTCATTAAGCAACTGTATCAGGGCATTACCATCCGTTTTAGAGTCAAACTCTCATGGGAAGGGCTCTTTATGGTATTTAGAAACGTAACTAAATCTTTGTGGGTCCCGGGGTTCAATCCTCGGTCCCGGCACAGATTTATTTGATTACCTACCAATCTCTTCTATCACCTCTGACAAGACCTGTATTAATCACAACTTGTGAATGTGTGGAATGCCAGTCCTCCACCGTGGTTCGTATCCCAGGTTAAACTGTAGGTCCTCAATTTCATCTCACAATCACCCTACCGTTACACATTAGCGTAAGTGCGTAAAATCCGATCAAGTAGTAAGACGCGGTGCTAATAATAATACTAAATTTTACTTTCATCTATTAATATATCAACTCATGCTATAGACGGCTATTAATGTTGTAGTCATTATCATTACCAATACCAATAAAATACAAATTTTAAAATAGTTAAATATTATATATTTGGACCACAACATTTTTTTGGGTGTTTTTTTCTAAAAGGCGCTTATTTTGAAACTTAGACTTTGTTCATGCTTTTGCTTTTGTTATTCTCATATCAGTAACCAGATCACAAATATAAGGCTCTACATTATTTTAATGACACATCACAGAACTATAGTTCCCATTCTGGTATATTTTCCATGTGTATAATTCCAAATTATACAAATATTTCTTGATAAATAATGAATAAATATATCTGGCTTAGGAGATAAAATTCAGTCTTCCATCCTAATTGAGCTTATTTAACAACCATCGGAAAACGTTTTAAAATAAATTATAAAATTTTTAAATCCTTAGTTAAATTGTATAGCACTCAATTAGATATACACACAAATATTAATAAAAAAAAGTCAGTTATAAAATACTATAAAGTAAATTATAATAAGTTATTTAAAATACAAAATAAGAATCAAGTGAAGTATGTATTCGTACATTGCTGTAGAGATTTAACAAATGAATATGTGACTTTTGAAACAAACAAAAACTACTGTGGGTAGGAAATGCAGTGCTAATGGGAGGAGATAGAACCGTGTTCAGGGTATTGACTGGTAGGTCCAACGGTAAGAGACCAGTTGGAACACCTTAACTCAGATGTGAGGAGAGCACTAGAATGTATCTGTAAGAGATAGTGTGTAATAAGTTGTACTCAATAGAACTAGTTAGAGAAGAAGGGAGAATGGGCCTAATTTTGTAAGTACGGCAATCAACTTTCAAGTTCTTAACGCCATAGAGTAATTAAGTAGATTGTAAACAAATAGCTGCAAAAAATACTAAAATTGGCATTGCACATGTATTATTATTATTATTATTATTAGCACCGTGTCTTACTACCCGTTCAAGTTATACGCACTTACACTAATGTGTAATGGTAGGGTGAATGTGAGATGAAATGGAGGACCTACAGTTTAACGTGGAATCCGAACCAAGGAATCCGAACCACGGTGGAGACCTGGCATTACTCACATTCACAAGATGTCTTGTCAGAGGTGAAGGAAGGGTTTGGTAATCAGATGAATCTTTGCCGGGACCAAGGATTGAACCCTGGACGCCAGAATAGAAGTCTGACACCTTACTCCTAGACCACCAGGTCACCTGCACATGTATTAAAATAATTTTTGTAATTTCAAAACTATTGCTTAAATATTTTGAAAAGATCTATATTTGAATTAATTAGTGATTATTTAATTGTATAATTATTTTAATTTAATTTTAGTATATCCTAGTTATATAGATTATGTTAGATACTTTATTTAAAAAAAGGTTGAGTTGGAAAATGTTTCAAAATTGGGAGTTTTCTTAAAGCTACTCCCTTTTTCCTTTAATCCATTTTATTCTAGCCACTTATTTGAAGATGACTAGTTTGAAGCAAATCAACCACATATTCAATTGTTCTTATCAAATTTTGGTAGTAAGAGGTATTTGCGTATAGCCCGAACGGGTAGTAAGACGTGGTGCTAATAATAATAATAATAATAAGAGGTATTTTTTGATACAATGATTTTCGACTTCTCTAGAAGTTGAATTAACATTTCTTTATTAGTGCAAGGGGAATTGAAGAAAGACTTTCCTTATTTTAATTAAAACTTAGTTAAGTAAGTTGTTTGATGCACTAAGAGTACATCTTCTTGAAAAATCATTTTCTAATCAATACTCGATTATTTTTAGGTCATTTACTAAGTTAATCTTACACCTCAGTAATGGCCTTCAGATATTTTGTAGCCAGCTATCGCACTAGCAAACAGTTTTGTTTCTTTTCGTGTTGACCGCCTACTATTGTGATATTACCTTCGTCGTGAAGACCAGGCTTGACTCATTATATTATTTATATCCTCACTGCAATTTGTTGTAAACATGAATTTTAATCAATATTTAATACAAGATAGTTTCACTCTTTTATCACAATTTGATCTTGAGATATTCTAACACTTAGATACTTATATATACTACATACTAACATACTCACCAAAGTTACTTGGAATCCAGAGAGACAAATGATGACCATGCTGATAAAAAACTGAATCATTAATAGAGGACTCAATATACTTTCTAGTACCTCCACGTTCCTGAAATTAAATTCAATAAAAACACTTGGCTCATGTTAAGGATTGATTAGTTGTATTTTACAATATTAAAATTATCTCATAATTCTTTCAATAATTTGTTAACTCATCAAGAATAGCAAGCAGTAGTTAAGGGAAACTTTGTTTGTTCCTGTTTTACTCTCAATAATTTTATGTGGGGGTTTCTTAATGTTTGCCAAACACTAAGTTCCTCATTTTTTGGTTGAGTGGTTAGATGGGTAACATTACTGGATGTCTTATGCATGTTTCAGACGTGCAAAGCCCCATTTTATTTGGAAAGTATATTAAACATGTCTATGAGAAAAAATGCTGGTGAAAGGTATATATAAATATTTTCTAATGTTATTAAAAAGATTTATGAAAATATATTAGTTAAATGTTCAATGACATTTAGTAGAATATATACTATCTCTTTGATTAATATATCTTTTTTAAGAAACATTTATTTAGCCTTTCTCAAACATCAATGAAATATGACTAAACTTATCAAATGGCTTTTAATATAAATCAGAAGCATTTTAGTGATTTTATGCTTCAGAGTCAACATTCTTATTGTAAATACTGCCGTGTGAGGATTTTTATCCACACGTAAGTAGCGCCTTTAATATCAGGATATCTGAAATATATTTATTTATTTTATGGTTCAATTGCCTATAAAGACTGAGAAAGCTTATGTTAAATACATTATAAATAGTTTAACGTTTCACTTACCTTAGTATGGCTTGATGCATTTCAATGCAACTGATGATAGGCATTTCCGCCATTGATGATCTTTCATTGTGCTCTAAGACATTCTTTGATACATCCGAGACATGTCCCATTCGTTTCCCTCCTTCATTTTCAGAATTATCTTTTAGATTTGATGTAAAACCTATATTACGATCTGCTTTTAGCAATTTTTTCATTCGTAATTTTTTCCCACTTATGGTAGAGTCAGTCTCTTTAACTTTCAGATTATCATCAGAAATTATAGCATGTTCATTTTCAAGTGTAGAACTTCTAGTTTTGAGAGAAGCTTTTGGTAATGGAATAAAAAGGCTGTGATCATTGGAATTGGTTATAGTAACAGATCTGTCACTAGCAATTACCACGTAATATTTCAGAATATCAAACCTTGCGCATATGTGAATTATAAATATAAAAGCCATAGTGTCACTCGTTATGATAATAAAACTGTAAATACAGCCACACACAAACTGGTAAGTGTATATCAACTCATACACCGGAGTCTGTGAGTGGTCAAATGGGTACCAAGCTATTATTGGTAGAGGTCTTTGGTAAGGCATTCCGATATCGGTTTCTGCATCAGGGATATGTTCTTTTGAGAACCAATATTGAATGGTTGGCATCAGGTTCCAAACCGGTATTGTGGTACAACCCATTCCGAAATATAAAACTGTTACCAATTTAGCGTGTTTTAAAGAGTTATTTAGTACAGAATTGGGATAGCCTTCGCCATAATCAAAAATGAACAATTCGTTTGTTTGTAGTTCATCTATGAGGAGCAGCAACTTGTCCTTTTTGATCCAAAGGAAGACTACTTTTCCGATTGAAGATATGATTAAAAGCATCACGCAGGAGTTGATGGTTGTCCTTGCCAAATCACCCCATGACATGCAGAGCTCGATAATTTCTGATATTATTGTGAAAAGCAGCGTTGAAATAATGAAAAGGGTATAGGTGTTGTATATTTTACCATAATTGTCCTTGGTTTTTGGCCAAACTCCCACCCAATGAAAAACTCGAATGCAAAATAAGAGACTCATTTCAATGATTATAAAAGCACAGATGTTTGATTTAATTATATATAAAAAAAAGTTTATACTGTACTAGTATTCAAGCTTTATAATTTTTTTTAATATTTCAAAAATAAATTACGTAGATTTTTTTGTTTATTTAAAATATATAAACCCCCCTTTTTAATATAATGCTACCTCTATACCATTAACATAGAAACTAAGAAAATACAATTCCCAGTCTACCAACACCCATATTAATAAACATACGTAAATTAATGAGCTATTCACTTATGTATTGGAAAAATACTATTTTATTAATGAAAATAAAGAGTAAAACTCAAAAAGATAAAATAAACGGCGCACTCACTAATCGCAAGAGTGTAATTATCAATTCATTACATGAAAAATTCAGTTTTTACTTTGTATATTTCTTTTGAAACACTTTCAGAGAAGACATATTCAATGCGACAAAAACGTAATGTTATTTTAATGGTTTTAAATTAATCCAAACTAAAAAAAAAACATAAAATATATTCTGATATGAAACCACACATCCATTGTAAGACCATAGATATGTGTCAAAACTATACTTATTTTATGTATAGCTTTTGATTTATATAACTTAATTATCAGATATTTTGAAATTAAAGTTTAGCAAATATAGGAGGGTTTTTTTTAATTAAAATCAATATATAATAAGTAGGAATAAATTTAATGGGGAGTTTTAAATTTAGCTTCGTTGATGACTATGACGAGTTGTCTCAGTCTAAGCAACTACGCCTCGGTAAGCTGGGTAGGACCTTCTATATACTACTAGCCAAGAATCTAAATGTGAACAGTCATTGCTTGGTAAGTAGCGCTCAAAAAACTAATTATATACTCGCAACACACTGAACGACCGGTGTTAATTTATTTCAAGAATAAACAATAGGATAATGGTTTTACGTTTACTGGCTTAAACTGTTCATATACCTATTAAAATGCAAATGGCCTCTAGCACAATTTAAATTATGTACTGATAATTTCATGTTTAAGCACCAGGTATTAAACCAAATGGCATAGGCTACTATTTATGGTAAGTGTTTTACACATTAGTAATTTGGGGTAGGGGCTAGTATTTAGGCATTTTAGAGGTAATATACCCTAATTTACGTGGAAAGAAAGTAGGAAAAAAGAGTCTCAGTAGACAATATAAGAATTCCAACCAAGAATTACGCGCGTCATTATTGGTCTATTCCAACACGAGAATTACGCCCTAGATCATTAGCTCAAAGAAGCGATCAGTTTTGTTTATTATTAATAGTCATTTAACCATAGATCAATTTTAAATTGTTTGGAAGTCGTACCTCATTTTTGCCTATTTCAGTGGTATTTAATGAGTTTCTTTTTGTCCCCCAATGTTTTAAATAGCAAGAATGATTTATTGTTTGAACCAGGGGTCGCCAAAGTCATTGTGTATGGAACCTACTTTCAATTTGTAAAATTGCTTCGTGAGCTACCCAGATTAAAAATGTGCAGTATCGCGTATTGTCTATTATTGTAAAAATGCACATAAAGTTTGACATCACACATATGTTTAATCAGGGGTAACTCTCTGTTTCTTATTTGTGATTGTAATGGAAATAATGTAAACATTTTAAGTAGATTACAGATAAGAAGAGTAGCATTCATTTTCATAAAAAAAAAGTTTAAAAAAAACTGTGGTGAATAACTAACTCTTCACTCACGTTTGATTGTTGTTATGAAAATGTGAGTCTGTAAGCCTGCTTCTATTTTTTTTTTGCCACCTTTATATTAAGACAATGACACACATATAGATAAAGCAGATAAACGCTTTCTCTCGTAGTGGTAGACTGACCAGAACTTTTTTTTTTATCTAATATAAGAGTCCATATATCCTAAACAAGAGGCAACACTTTTCGATAATAAGTTACTAGAAAAGTGAAAAATATGTTTATTTTGTGTGTGCGAGCAACTGAAAATATCACCACTAGCAATCAGTAGCCCGCTATAGACAGTTTGATGACTCTTGATTTAAAAACATTTCTCAAATTGGGTGTTAGTGAAAATTAACCTTACTGAGCGTACAATTTGAAATTTCGTTCAACTGATCGTTTAAAAAGTGGTCAAGGTGTTACTACGCATCCATACTATGCATGTAATTACACTAATAGAATGAGAACGAGCTAGTAAACATTTACTGTAGATGAATACGTATTTGCATTTATGGAGAGAGGATGCTACTTTATAATATAAATTGAAACGATGAGTACCTTCAGTCTTGAGCCAATACTTCCCATCCCTTAAATTCCAGCCCAACAACTGAATGCCAGGCTGTCAAACTTGCGGAATGAGTGTTGTATAGGGTCGTATTCATGATTTTTTTTGTGGCGAGCGTACCTTTTGATAAACCATTAAACAACGAGATCCTGATATTTATAGTCACCCTGCCCTAAATTGGGGTGTTTATTTAAATAAATATTGTAAGTGTTGAAAGTTGCAAGTGGCAGAACTGTTTTTTTTTTGTTTTTTTCTGATTAGTTAGTAAGAAATAGGACGAAAGAGCTGACAATACAAAACAGTGAATCAGCATTGTTCTTAACATCCAGGTCAAATTGAAGTATTTATGGGTCTGTTTTAAATATATCGGGGCTAAGAAAATAATATCTAAACTAGAGGGTCACTCCGATAGTTTGTGGGACACAGCACTGGATCATCGGGTACTTATGTTGGAGGGAAAATGTCATGCCCAAGGTACTGGGGTCCATATCCATGTAGGACTGCCGAGTGTGTCAGTCAGGTCATCGGTTAAGCATTGCTTATCAAACCAGTTCCGTCACGGGTTCCTAAGTAAAGTATTTATTACGTTTTTGTAAATTTCTTATAACATAACATTTTGTGGTAGTTAGTAGTGCTATAATAAATACTAAAAGCCAAAAACTGTTTGTAAATTACGAAATTACACATATATTTGGCCACCGTTAATATCCTTCCCCGTAAGCCATCCTGACACGTTAGGCCCACAGGTAAGGGGGTAGCGACATCTTCTATATTAATATTATTATTATTAGCACCGCGTCTTACTACCCGTTCGGGTTGTACGCACTTACGCTAATGTGTAATGGTAGGGTGATTGTGAGATGAAATAGAGGACCTACAGTTTAACGTGGAATCCGAACCACGGTGGAGGCCTGGCATTCCCCACATTCACAAGATGTATTGTCAGAGGTGAAGGCAGGGTTTGGTAATCAGTTAAATCTGTGCCGGGACCAAGGATTGAACCACGGCCGCCAGCATAGAAGTCTGACACCTTACCCCTAGAACGACAGGTCACCTCTATATTAATACAATTAAGAGTTTGTGTTTGTCTCTCATGAGCCTTGCGTGATATAAACGCATGCAGAAGTAGGACATTTAAAAATTAGTAGCCCCTAAATACAAACACTTGCACCTGAAAGTTAGAGTTTTTATTTTTTAAATACTTTTTTAAAATTCAATGAGCACTGGGTTAAATTAAATAAAATGAAGATTTTTTTTTTGTTTATTTGAAGGAAAGAAAGGATTTTCCCAGTGTAATCACGCAAAGTATTGTATGACTACCCCGGGTAACGCCAGGTACTTCTGCTAGTTGTATTTTATAAATGAGTTTGGTGTGCAAAATTTTACTATTTCTTCGACAGGGATATTTACAAAAGGTTTTGAATATTCACGACCAATATGTGTAGCGGTTTGTAAGCACATTAGTCGTGTTGACAGATATTTTATTATATCATGAAATGGAACAATAAAATGCTAATGATCTCAAATTAGGAAAACATAGCATCAAAAATAATTATTATAAAATTTACTGTACTTTAGAACTATATTTCTGGTTAAAAATTAGGTAAAAACAATGGGTTGATTTAAAATGAGATTCATCAATTTATTTATTTTTTTAAATATCTTTTTTAATTTTTCCTAGCCAGTAGTTACAACATGGCCCTTATTATCTGCGTTCGACCAAGCGACCAATGAAGCGGGTCATTAAATAATTGTAATCAACTCGGCATAAATTGAGGCGTGTTCGTTTAATATTTGTTGTATTGTGGATTGAGAGTGACGGAACAAGGTGATTTGATTAGTTAGTAAACAATGGAACACATGCGCTAACAACAAAAACAAAATATCAGCACTCCTCACGGTAAATAAGGCTAGATGGCAGAATAAACTGTAATGTTTGGAAACTAACTGGGCCGATAACCCCCTATCGAACCTAGGAGGGTCATGGTGCCCATTTCGGGAGTCACGTGGGTTAGGACGCCGGATCGCCAAGTACTAGTGCTGAGTGGCTACCGTTTGAGTCCCAAGGTCCACGTTGAGCCACTCAAGAGGTCAGTCAAGCCAGCATTCCTTGCAATACTTGTTATGTCACAATTTCCTAAATGGTTTTTTAAATTATTTCATTTCATTTAGTAGTTATTGTCAACATCACATTTTACTGTAGTGAATATTAGTACAATAAAAACAGCAAAAAAAAAAATAATATGGCTGGACATCAGTTACAATTACGAACACACACAGTCATATTTAAAGTCATCTTGGTGACCTGGCGATCTAGGGGTAACGTGTCAGACTTCTGTGCTGGCGGCCGGGGTTCAATCCTTGGTCCTGGCACAGATTTATCTGATTACCAAACCCTTCCTTCACCTCTGACAAGACATCTTGTGAATGTGGGGAATGCCCAGGCCTCCACCGTGGTTCGGATTCCACGTTAAACTGTAGGTCCTCCATTTCATCTCACAATCACCCTACCATTAAACATTAGCGTAAGTGCGTATAACCCGAACGGGTAGTAAGACGCGGTGCAGTCATCTTCCCCATCCCTGGCCGCACCCCATCCTGACAACAATATAAGCCCACAGACGGGGGGGTTGGGGGGGAAGGAGGGTGACACCCACATAATATTCATAACATGATGAGTTAAAAGGATACACTATGATATACCTACTTCGATGGCCGCATGGTATAGGTCGTCGCTTTTGCAGAAACTCGGATTGCTGATGATGAGGAAATAAGGATTTTAATTCTCATCTGGTGTATCAAGGGTAGTTTTTATGTTCTTTCTCTCTCCATACATGAAAATGCTGTTACACTAAATTCAGACCTCCTCATATAGAACAGTTAAAACGTAAAACCAGAACGGATTATAGGTCTTGGTGCTAAAATAAATTAATAAAAAAAACATGCATATGAATTTTAGACACATCAACTGGGTAAATTTAATTAAATCACTTATAAATTTTAACTGTAGCTAAAAATTAACGATAGTTTGACGACGTATGAAAACCGTAATTTTCAGACGGATAAATTACGGTTCATTTCCCTCTTAAAACAATGATGTAGGTAATGAGTTAGAGCCCAAATACTCGAAGCATCCTACATGCAAAGTTTACGTTACATAATTCAGAGGAAACAAGAGATTATTTATGAATGTGAACCGCCACCGGATACGCTTCTTAGAACCACAATGCTGAATATGATTTACCGAAACGCGTGCTGACGGCAACTTGAATAAGCCGAACGTTTTCT
The DNA here is from genome assembly GCA_902151425.1 of Timema shepardi. Classification (NCBI taxonomy): domain Eukaryota; kingdom Metazoa; phylum Arthropoda; class Insecta; order Phasmatodea; family Timematidae; genus Timema; species Timema shepardi. The sequence goes on from CABFVX010000826.1 coordinate 139,447, forward strand.
GTGGAAATATGAAACAAGGTTTCAAGCTTGATTAGAGTAAGCTTCATCAACTATTTCTACCTTTTGTACAGTCTCGTGAAAATACTATGGACAAGTGATACTGATGACTGAAGGTGGTGATTTAAGGGACGCAAGAAAATGTAAGTGTTTTTGCAGTTTTTATATGTAAATATATTTTAGTAAATAATATATCAAAATTTTTTCTACCTTTTGTACAGTCTCGTGAAAACACTATGGACAAGTGATAATGATGACTGAAGGGGGTGATTTAAGGGACGCAAGAAAATGTAAGTGTTTTTGCAGTTTTTTATATATAAATATATTTTAGTAAATAATATATAAAATATTGCTTCATTAGAAACACAGAGTTTAGTATTATACGCAAGGTGATATCAACATTTCTTGAATATCTGTCAAGATTCATCTTAGAATTTGATGACAACATTTCCTCTTAATTCGAAAAGTCTGTCATTTAATGCCGCTATGCTCATACCAGATATTTAACGACTGTTGAATACTACCACGTGGAAAAAATAAACAATTTAAGTTACCTATACTTATATTATAAAGAGGAAAATTTGAATTTTTTTTTTGTTTGTAATGGATAAACTAAAAAACTACTGGACCTATTTTACAAATTATTTCAACAATATAAAGCTACATTTTCAGCAAGTAACATAGGCTATATTTTATTTTGAAAATTTTAATTTATTCCTCATAAAAAAAAGTCGATAGTCACTCATATTTTATGGTAGAGTCTATGATGATTCTTTAATATGTGTGTTGAAAATAATGTGGGGAGGGAGGGAGAAGGGTCAATTACTGGATAAATAAATGACTTATTTTGGGCAAAGTAAGTTTTTTTTATCAAAACTGCATAAACACACTGGCCTTTCCTCGCGTTCCATTCATCCCCACTTTAAGAAAAGATTCCAATTTTATTTACTCTCACTGGCCATCCAGGTTATATTTAAAATAATTATAATAATAAATTATATTATTCACGGTTTATGGTTACTTTAATGATACACACAATGTTCTTCCACCATCAGTGCCCACAATTTTTTTTTTAACCTCAACATCCTCATCTCTGGAAATCAAGTTTACTTTGACCTTTGATGACCTAGACACTGGCTTAGATACCTCATACATGATGGGGAATCAAGGTTTTTAATTCTGGTTGTGGGTATTAAGGAGGTTTTCTCAATTCATTTTCGCTTCTTCTGCTATTAGATACAGGTAGAATTACATTTTATTCAACCTTCCTCATTTCTGCCGGATTTGTATAGTTATAACTCTATAGAGGTGAATACTGAGCTATTGCCTTAAATCAGGAAATAAAAGGGTGTTTGAAAACAGGGTTCTCAGGAGGAAAATTGTTCAAAAACGGTATGAGGGATCTGGGGAATAAAAGGGTGTAAATAATGATGAGTTACATACCCTTTACTCCTCACATAACATTGTTAGGATGATAAAGTCTAACAGGTGACGGTGGGCAGGATTAGGTGGACTGGAGAGAACTAGCTAAATATAGGGACAGGGTGTAATGAGGTGGACTGGGTAGAACTTGCTCATGATAGGGACAGGGTGTCAGGAGGTGGAATGGATATATCAAGCTCAAGATAGGGATAAGTTGTAATGAGGTGGATTGGATAGAGTTAGCTCATGATAGGGATATGATGTAATTAGGTGGACTTGATAGAAATAGCTCATAACAGGAATATAGTGTATTGAGGTGGACTGGATAGAACTTGCTAATGATAGGGACAGGGTGTCATGAGGTGGACTGGATGTAGCAAGCTCAAGATAGGGATAAGTTGTAATGAGGTGGATTGGATAGAGTTAGCTCATGATAGGGATATGATGTAATTAGGTGGACTGGATAGAACTAGCTCATAACGGTGATAGTGTAATGAGGTGGACTGGATAGAACTAGCTCGTGATAGGAATAGGGTGTAATGAGGTGGACTGTATAGAACTAGATCATGATAGGGATAATTGGCGTACTTTTGTAAGTGTGAAAATGCACTTTTAGAATTTCTAGTGCCAAAATATAAGTACACCAGAGTATAGCCAAAATTGGTTGTAAGACATGGTTACCAAAATATCTCTCTCTCTTTTATCAAGATCAAGTCTTTTAAACTAAAGAGCCTATCTTGTAGGGAGGGGAGTGGGATAATCAATTATACTAATTACAACAGGCACAGGCAGACATGTGGACTATATGTCTGGTTCATTTGGTCTGAATCTACAATGGCAACGAGTTTTGTTTTCACATCTCATCCTAGTGTAGGGATGGTATTATTTCTCAAATTGTTCCCCCCCCCCTCTTCTTTCACGTACTGTAAATGCATTCATTCTCAATTCGAATTTCCTCTTCTGAAACCCACTAGATCGATTAAAATTCACGTTTCCCGGACGAGTAGGTTTCTTTTTTGGTAAAATAAAATACCATATTTACGGAGTATATATTTTTTAATTTCCTCTGTCGAAAAACTAATTGCAATTTATGAAATTGCTTACTTTTTAATGAAGCAAATGTGGTTTTAATAAAGGATTTCATAAGAGGTTGGGGATTGTAGTTAGTTTTTTAGCTGCAAGAGCCAGTGGATACAAACAGTGAAGTCACGGATGGGGGTGGGTTTTGGGTGTATTTTGGGGTGGGTATTGGGAGAGTTTTAAGCCTCACTAATAGGTGTAACCAGTAAGGCATTGGGATTATAAAGGAAAGAATTGTTGGAGTTTGACTTTATTTTTTATGTAGACTAGGGTAAAATTCTGTAAAGATTAAACTACTTAGGAGAATGGTCTAAAAAAATGTTACAGAGGAGTATTAAGGAAATATTACTAGAGTGAACAAATTTATGTTTTAAAACAATGTTGTTTTTCACACTAACATTTTATTGTGATTTTTTTCAAAACTTTTACTATTTTACATGATAAATTTTAATACATGTTTATTTTTATGAGACAAACTATAAAGATTGTTATATTTGTATAAAATGGCCAATAAAATTTAGTTAAAAATAAATATATATATGTGAATTGTTCGTTATGATAAATAAACATATGGTTTTATTTTTATAAATAATGTGAATAATTTTATTTAAAATTTAAGTACAATGAGTGTTTAACATTGCGATCTCTCTATCTCTCTCTCTCTTTATCTATCTCTCTCTCTATATATATATATATATCTTATATATAAAATTCTCGTGTCACAATGTTCGTTCTTTTACTCCTCCGAAACGGCTTGACCGATTCTTATGAAATTTTGTGAGCATATTGAGTAGGTCTGAGAATCGGCCAACATCTATTTTTAATACCCCTTAGTGATAAGGGTTGTCCACCCTTAACATTTTTCTATAATTTTTAGACATTTTTTAAATATCTTAATTTTTTTTATTATGTCGCATTAAAAAATACATACAACCCTAAATGTTTACCCTTTTATCACCAACCCCTATTTTTTAATAGCCATTTTAGTAATTTAATCATTTTTCATC